>APFE030603023.1:217090-230799 GCA_000404065.3 Pinus taeda | reverse complement strand
AAAAAAAAAAAAAAAAAAAAAAAAAAAGAAGAAGTTAAAATTAAAATAAAAAACAAGAAAATGTGAAGAAAATGACCACTTCAAAATGATCAAATTTACAAAATAATTATGTACATTTTATACATTAGAAAATTTAAAGCCAAAAAACAGGTCTTTTAAAAAAAGGGGGTGATGCAAAATACTAACTTTTTTAAATCAGCATGAAAATCACTACCATTCTAAAACGATTCTAAAACGTAATGTACATAAAAAAATTAAAGTGCCAAAAACTATGCTCTAAAAAAACATGTTCATTTTGCATCACCCCTTTTCAAAATCAGGTCACTTTTTTGCTATCTCTACGATACGGGAACAGTATCAGTTCCCGTTTCAAAGTTTACATTGATTTTGGTGCATGATGGGTGTCTATGGTTGGAGGATCTGATACCCATCACAGACAGGTTGATTCACCGAATAACGTGCCTTCCATACACAGGAGAGAATCTAGCCATGATATTTGGTGGAAAGGGTGGCGAGCAAGCTCTCACAGAGTGAATGAAGGAGAAATTTAAACTCATGAAGAATCTGCGTGGGTACTCCATATGCAGCATCTGTGACCCCACTGTGAAGGCAGCGATACTGATCCTTGCAGGGAAAGTAATGAGGAAGTATCACACCGATGAGGTGCTAGTGCCTATCATCACACTTGCACAATAGTGCATTGAAGGAGTCCAGTTCAACTGGTCAGACTACCTCCACAGAGAGTTATTGGTGAACTTCCATGAAGCACAAGATCTCAGCAAGATGTTCCACTATGCGTGGCTCTTATTGTCAATTGTGCTGGTAGTGTGGGAGCTACCAAAGGACAACCAGTTCCCTTCAGTCATGCCAGACCTCCCTGAAGCAGCGAAGTATGCTACGCTGTGGGCAACCAAGGATGTGCAATGAGTCAAGGATAGCAAGATCTTTTAGATCTTGATGGAGATGAACATCATGATGGCCATCAATCATAAACCGCGATTGTCGCCTATGGTGTATGCTAACCTGTAGGGCTACGTCGAATTCAAAGCTAATTTCCATCAAGTATCCATCAGGGCACAGAAGTGGTAAGACTTTCCATATCTAGCCACAGATGACATCATTGATGTGATGCTTGATCAATGGGCGGTGGAGTGGCACACTACCATGGACTTGGCGGTGAGCAGGAGCAAGTATGTCACACAGAAGAAGAAGGAGGCCAGGCTGAAGATGGCACAACTAGTCGAGAAGAGGAAAAATGAGGCCACTAATAAGGCACAGGCGAAGAGTGAAGCTTTGCAGTAGGAAGGAAAGCAGACAGGAGGAACAAAGAGGTTCTCTAACAAAATCACGACGCTGCCTTCACCTAAGATAAAAGAGATACATAATAGCACAACGTGGACCCTCAGGAGATGTCTTCTCGCATCAAGCACCCAAGCCAGCTAGAGAAGGGAGGATCCAAGAAGAAATCAAAGGTGACCAAGACCTCGTTCGACCCTATCACGTTGATAGAGGACAACTTACATGATATCGGTGACAGAGTTAAGGATGTCACCACAGAGGCCCTACATCAATTTGAACAACAACAACAGATCATCCTAGGAGCTATCCAGACAGGGTTGCAAGAGTTGTAGACCCGTGTATCGCAGGTTGGTACGATGTCTACCAACTTGGCTATCGACAGTTCAGAGGCTGATAATATGCTATGCACGAAGGCTTTTAGTGTAATAGTGCTACCGAATGGAGCACTGACCACAGAAAATGAGGTTGATACGCCCACTATCAGTGCCTTGAAGGGAGTTGGGTTGAACCTGGTAGCACTTCCATGTGAAGCACTCCACCTCTTGAAGGATGGAGTAATTACAGAACTAAGGGCCCGAGAGCACCGCACACCGCACCCTCGACGTGATCAGGGAATAGTGGATCAACAACAAGAAGATGGCCCTACAGAGAAATTCTTCCATCACCGCTGAAACCGAGGTGACTAATCAAAGTAGGAGAATTATGCAAGTTGTTGAGGAGGCATGTAGAATGGTCCCAAAGTTGGCCATTCCGGAGGAGGAGCCAGCTGAGGTATGCATCCGCAAGTTGGCTACATGGGTGCACGACACTGGGACTGAGATGGCGCGTGTTCAGTTGGAGTTGAACCTACAAATTACAAAACTGCAGTTGAGGGCCCAACCTTCAACTTCACCAGAAGTAAAGGAACAACGGGTGATCACTGTCACAGAAGCAGTAGTAGCGGTGGATAGTGTAGTATCATACTACATGTAGTTGTTTGAGTAGTCATTTTAGGTCCTGACAAGCTTGCAAGAGGACCCAAATATACAGAGGCTAGAGACGGAAGATTGTGAGCTACAACAACGCTACAATGAGGTTAAGGGCACAACGTGAACCGTCGCGCTGACACAGAGACAAGCCAAGCTGTAGGAGGCCAAGCAACTGAAGGAACAGGTGGACACAACATTGCACAAGGAAGCAGTGTTGAAGGCAAGACTAAAGACTTGGCTAGAGGAAGCTTACATAGTCACAAGAAATATTGAAGGCAAGCTTGCAACTCTGTAGGCAATGCAACAAAAGCTTCATCCTGACAGCACAGGAGCAATGACTGAGCAGATAGTGAAAGACGCAAAGTAAGCGATAGCTCATTGTACAGTTGAGGTAGTGGCCATACAGGTCAATTTGGAAAGGCTTCATGCAAAGATCTCTGCACCTACCTGTGACTTGAGGGAAAGTCACGATGTTTGTGTTGGGGGCTTGTTGGGAGCGTGATCACCCAAGGACATTTTTGGGGATAAAAGCCCTTGTTTGAGTCAAATTTTCTAATAGAATTATAAAGACTCTGCATTTTGTGTTCGAGGAGCGTGAAGGTGTCATAAGTCATAAAGGGTTTTCCTCCCTTAGTTTTTTAAAGTAAAGTCGGTTGTAAGAGATCTACACATGGTCCGCAGACCATGGGATTGTATAATAAGAGCTAAGCTCTAAGTAGTTTTAGACACACAATGAAAATGTTGTAAGAGAGTCGTAGCTTTGAAGTAAGAAGTCTAAGTCTTGGGTTGTATCATAGGTAGAGGCTCCGTAGCTGAGTGCGCAGAAGCCTAGGATAGGAGTCTGTAGCTAACTGTGCGGACCCCTACAACTGTGTGTGTAGGATGAATAGAGTCTGTAATTACTTAGAAGACATAAAAAAAGAGAGATATTTGGCAATTTATTTGTCTTTGTTCTGTTAATGCATATTGTCATCTTATGTATGAATTTTCTTTATTAGGCTTATATAATGCGTGAATGAATGTAATTAAATTGGAAAACTAAATGCAATTACGAATATATGTTTACGCAGTGCTAACTATAATTATTTGATAAAGATAAGCAAGTCACTTAGACTAATTGGGGAATCTACACGTTACGCTGCCATAGAAGCACGAAAGTACCTAAGTAGTAGGTTAGGGCTACGTGAAGGTCGATCATACCCATTCACAGAGCTATTGAAGGGTGGAATAAGGGGCTAGTCTGAGAAGCCCTAGAGCTAAGCAACCTGCGCGAAGGCAGGGATAGAGGGAACTAACCAACTTCACAACCATCTCAGGGTGCGGAAACTTGGTTCCCGCATCCCCCATACTGCTTTGGGTGAGACTTTGATCCTTGCTCAACGGGTTGATGCCAAAAGGGCCAATCATGTAGGGATTTGTTTGGGTAATTAATGCTAAACCTGGGTCAAGCCCCCTCAAGCCAACACTCCCTCTCACTCTATCTCACTTATCACTCCCTTTCTCTCTCTCTCTCTCCACCTTTCTCTCTCTATGTATTTATTCTTACCTGCCTCTCTCTTTCTCTCTATCACACCCTCTCTCTTCTTCCTCTACCTTTCTCTCCCACCTCCCTCTGTCTACCCCCCCTCTCTCTTCTCCGTCCAACTCAATCACTATCCACCTCCCTCTCTCCATATCTCCCCTTTCCTTCCAACTCACCCTCTTTGTCTTTCTATGTAACCCCAAAACATATAAACTCTCTGTCCATATCTCCCTTGTCGCTCGCTCTATCTCTCCACATGTATCACTGTGGCTTTTTTCTTCCCTCCTTATATATCTAGATTTAATAGTATATCATAATATATTAAATATTATTATATATAAAAAATTCAATATTATATATTAAATTTAATATTGCATTAATCCAAAGTTATTAATTTAATTATTTTTAATATTAAATTAATCTTTTAATATCAATATTAGATTTAATGATGTTTTTACATGGCATGATAACAAATTTTATAATAAAACTATGTCAAATTAATATATATGGATTTTCTTTTTAAAGATTCATTTTACAAATATTTCATTAAAAGAAATACTAAAAGATTTTGGAGCACTATTTTCATTCTTTGTGTTGAATTAACCATTTTCCTCTTATTTAAGAAGTGGTATTGACCTTAGTAAAGAGTAAAGATGTTTAGATTTTCACCTGATTTGGAACTTTAGTGTGGTAAATTTTTTTGTTAAAAATAAATTTATGATCTTTTCAAATTCACATATATAATAAAATATCTATTAAACATAAAATAATTTATTATACATTTAAATTATATATAACAACAACATTATTTTACTTTAACAATTAATCATAATTAAAAAAATAAAAATAAATAAATAAAATAAAACAAAAAAACATATTAATGTAAAAGTTAAAATTATATAATAACTCAATATTAAAAAAACCATTAAAAAACTAAAAAGTGAACGAGGGAGACAATAAGAAGCAAAACTTTTTATATGTTCAAAAAAATATTTTTACTACTTCGTTATCCATCTATTTTCTTGAAAAAAATCAAGCATTTAGGTTGAAATTACTCTCTCTTGACACCACCTGTCATGCCCCAACCCTGGCAGTACTCTTCCAACTGCGCAATGGGGGCTCCGGCACCACCACCCACTTTATTTTTAACAATACTTGTAAGTATGGACTATGCCTACTTTCTATACTTAGTTTATTTTACAATCTTCTAAGTAAAATATTTCATTAACATAGTGGAAACATTCATAACATCATTCATTCATACATTATCATCATCATTAAACACAAGTGCACAACAAATATAACTCAGTAGGGGCTACTTCCTACAAATAAGAGTCTACTCGAATAATAATGATAATCTTCAGTTTTTACATGTAAACTTACAATGGAGAGAAATCCCCAGATTTCCTCTCATAACCCTGCAATTTACACTTGGTTTGAACCACCGTACAACATCACCCTTTTACCAGGCAGAGGCACCCTTCAGGCTTCCTCAACCAACTCATCGTTTAGAAATCGCATGCCCGTCATTCAGCTACACATGTAGCTTTTCCGAGTCATGTTGCCCACCCGGCGCACACCCTCAACTCATCGCATCATTCGCACCAGACCACCGTGCCTGCGTTTCACCGTCGCATTTGCCTTCATTCACCAATGCCCCAGCTCATTGTGCCAAGTCACCGCATGCCCACCAACTTGGCGTTCACCTCACCCAAGTGCCTCACCGCCTAAGTTCGTTCACCCACCAACTCCGTGTCGCCTGCCAGGCTAACTCGTCTTGCCCACTCCATTCACACATACCCAAGTGTTCATTCAACCCGACTCGCCTACCCAGCCGAGTCTCCAATGCCCACCCATTCAACCTTCACCTAAACGCCGAATCACCCACTTGAGTCACCAATGTTCACTCGTTTCAACCGACCGCCCGTGATTTTTCACACCAACTCTCCAACCTGTGTCTTACCCGTGCTCTCCGTGTCCGCCTACCCAACTCATGCCCGCCCCACGACACGACCTTCGTCCAATGCTCTGCCCAACCTACGATATAGCTCACCACTCGACCTGCAATACAACTCGTTGCCTGAACTTGCAATACAACTCATCGCCTGACTTGCACCTGAATGTGCCAACTCGCCTTACGGCCACTCAAATGTTGTCCTTTGTTCTGTGGCTACGGTGCTTCGGCCTCAATGCTCCACCTGCACCTTCGCCCAAGCTTTAGAACTCCAAGTGATCTCGCACACTTTCTCACTAAGACACCTTAGAACTCCTTTTCTTGAATGATTGTTCGATGTCTTTACCACCATTTCCTCCATGCTATATATACGATGGCGCACCGAAGTTAGGGTCTTCAGCCTATGGCCAGCCAACCTAGATTTTAATCATTCAGCCATATTTTCTTGTCGGCCATGGTGAGGGGCACCCACACCCGGGACCGCCCACTGTATATGTTTGTCACCACTCTTTCCAACACTTAGTCATTTCTTTGAATGACTTTCGCATTTCCACTGTTCAACCCAACTCGTCACATTGTGCGGGCGCGCCCAACTCGTCGGTCACCTCCAACTCGTCGCTCGCCTATTGTCATGCACCCTTCGCCAAATGCACCATTACTCGCGAGCTTTACATCCTCCCCCACTTGAAGTCATTTTCATCCTCAAAAATTCTCCATCCCAGCAACCATTCGTTGCTAAGACAATCATCCACATAACTATGTATATGGGTAATCCAAATGTCCACCACTCAACCTGCTTCATGCCATAGATATGCCACTGCTCTGCAAGGAATCATGTGCTGGTACCCCTCATGTCGATGATTAGTTGGGTAGCTAATCCAACCATGCATCTCCTCCATAATAACTCATGCCTCTAGATCATCATGATTATCCACTGCATGCCACCTCTCAATATGTGTCATCTCACCTCTAGATGCCTGATCAAAATATTGGAGACCCACTGCCATGAGCAGCTAACAATGAGTCTCATCTCCATGATAGCCTAAGAAGATGAGGAGGGAGTAGAGGCTGAAGGCTCTCCCTCACTGATCAACTCAATCCACCTATCTAGATCATCCACTTCCATTCTCTCCAAGTATGCCTCTCGATCCTCCATCTGGACATTCAGCCTCACATACTCTTCATCATCATCATCCTCCACTACCTCCAACCTCCTATATAGATCCAATATGTTATCTAACAATGTCCTAATGACATGTGACTGCTCCATAAGCTTTGTCTCTGCAACAAACAACCGCTTATAGACCTCTTCATCTCATTTCCCATTCTCCATATTCATCATTTTCAATTTACATTTTGGCTTAGTTACTCCTATGGTTGGCACACCGATAGGTACATCCTCTCATCTGTTGTAAATGTACAGATTCTTCAAATGGGGAACAACCATCGCTTCTAATTGCTTCATAAACTCCATGCCCAGTATAACCTCATAGTCATCTATTCACAGTATAGTGAAGTCTACTCTTCCAGTCCACTCACCAAGTGTCACATCCACTTTTTTAGCTACATCAACCACAGAATCTAGAGTAGAATTCATTGCCTTCATTTGTGCCTACACCGGTACAAATTTCAATCCAATACTTCTTGCAGTATCCTTGCTCATAAAGTTGTGATTTGCCCCACTATCCACCATAGTGAGTACAACAACACTCCCAACCTTCATTTCGACATACTCTGATCTGTTTCTTTCTGCGTCTCTCCTTGAGACAGCTTCCGTAGCCACTACAGCTCCCAAAATTTATGTAACTCCTACATAAGTTTCTTCTTTCTTCTTCGTATTGGCTTGTGCCAAGGTAGCCACTTTTGGTCTCAAATGATAATTCTTCACCATATGTGGTTCCTCACAAATCCAACACTTCCATGGTTTCTTTGTCTTTGACTTATCATACGATCTCGAAGTCTCCTCTTTCGTAGGTTTCTCTTTTATTTTGTCATTCCTTTTCTTCTTCTCATCAGAACACTCATCATTGTGTCTTACCAAATGATGCACAATACAAAATGCCTCCTCAAGTGTTTTTATCTTTTGTCTCTTCACTTCATTCTGTGCCCAAGGTTTCAGCCCTATGATAAAGTTGAACACCTTGTCCCTTTATGCCATGTCTGAAAGTTCCAAAACTGTACTTGAGAACTCTCACTGATATGCATGCAGAATTCCCATTTGCTTTATATATTTTATCTTCATCTTTGCATCCCATGTTTCGTCTTGTGGACTAAAATCAGTTTGCAAAGCCTTCCTCATGTCATCCCACAAAGTTGTCTTCAGCATTGCCATTGGCAATCTGATCCATCCTCCTTCACCACCACATCTTAGCATCCTTCGTCAAGAATTGAGCAGCTACCTTCACTTTGGTTTCCTCATCAGACATCCCCAAACACTCCAAGTATTGTTCCATAACCCATAGAAAGTGACCAAGATTTTTAGCACTCCTCATCCCATCATAAGCATCTGGCTCTTTGATTTTCACATGAGCTACACCTCCACCTGAGTTGTGCCCAACATCCCTCTTCAAAACTGCGATCTCATTCTGAGCATCGTCAAGAGCTTGCTACAATTTCAAGATTTCAGCCAAACTTTGATCTCTTGCTTCACCAATATTCTTGACTTCTTCTTCTATTTGTGCATATTGAGATTCAGTATACTCGTATTGAACCTTGAGGTCTTCCAGCTCCCCTCTCACCTTCGCATAGCCTTCTTGAACTTGTATGTTGTTGACCTTCATCGAAGCCATATCGTAAGTAAATTCCTCCATACAATCCAATACCCTGTCAAAAAAATCTTTACTTGCATCCTTTCTAGATTCACCCATCACAACATGAGGTTCCTCCACCATTTCTGCCATTTGCCTTCTTTGTGATCTTGTATAGACCATCCACCAAAGACACCTGCAAACCTAAACCACCTGCTAGGTCTTGAGACTTCTTTTTGAATCAAAGCCCGCAAAATCTGGACCTCTAATACCACTTGTCACACCCCTACCCTGGCGGTACTCTTCCAACCGCACAATGGGGGGTCCGGCACCACAACCCACTTTATTTTTAACAATACTTGTAAGTGTGGACTACGCCTACTTTCTATACTTACTTTATTTTTCAATCTTTTAAGTACAATATTTCATTAACACAGCGGAAACATTCATAACATCATTCATTCATACATTATCATCATCATCAAACACAAGTGCACAACGAATATAAATTGGGAGGGGCAACTCCCTGCAAATAAGAGTCTGCCCGAATAATAATGATAATATTTAGTTTTTACATGTAAACTTACAATGGAGAGAAACCCCCAGATTTCCTCTCATAAACTTGCAATTTACACTTGGTCTGCACCAACGTGCGGCCTGGCCCTTTCACCGGGCAGAGGCACCCTTTGGGCTGCCTCAACAAACTCGTCATTTAGAAATCGCATTCCTATCGTTCAGCTGCCAGTGCGGCTTTGTTGAGTCGTGTTGACCACCCATCACACACCCTCAAATCGTTGGACTGTTCACACCAACCCACCATGCCCATGTTTCAGCGTCGCGTTTTCCTTCATTCACCGGCGCCGCAGCTCACCGTGCCAACCCA
Source organism: Pinus taeda (assembly GCA_000404065.3). NCBI lineage: Eukaryota > Viridiplantae > Streptophyta > Pinopsida > Pinales > Pinaceae > Pinus > Pinus taeda. The sequence goes on along the minus strand of APFE030603023.1, from coordinate 221,426 downwards.
TTGCACGTGCACACCAACTCAGCGTTCACCTCACCCAAGCGTCTCACCACCCAAGTTCATTCACCCTCCAACTCTGTGTCACCCGCCCGGCTGACTCGTCTTGCCCACTTTGTTCACACTTACCCGGGCACTTGTTCAACCCAACTGGCCTACCCAGTCAAGTCTCTAATGCCAGCTCGTTCAACCTTCACCTGAACATCGACTCACCCACCTGAGTCACCAACGTTCGTTCGTTTCAAACCAATGTGTTTGCCCAAGCTCGCACAACTCGCCCAACACAACAACTCGTCAACCCGCAGCCTTACACATGCTCTCCATTTGCGCCTACTCAGCTCGCGGCCACCCCACGACCCGACCTTTGTCCAATGCTCTGCCCGACCTGCAATATAGCTCGCTGCCCGACTTGCGATACAACCCACCACCCAAACCTGCGATACAACTCATGTCCTAACCTACACTTGAACATGTCGACTCGCGCTACGGCTCCACACTACCTGCAGCCACCCAAATGTTGTCCTCCGTTCTATAGCTAGGGTGCTTCGGCCCCAATGATCCTCTTGCACCTTCGCCCAAGCTTCAGAACTCCAAGTGAGCTCGGACACTTTCTCTCTAAGACACCATGGAACTCCTTTGCTTGAATGATTGTTCGATGCCTTTACCACCATTTCCTCCATGCTATATATACGATGGCTTGCCCAAGTTAGGGGCTTTGGCCTATGGCCAACCGACCTAACTTTTAATCGTTCACCCATATTTTCATGTCGGCCATGCTAAGGGGCACCCACACCTGGGACTGCCCACCATATAAGTTCGTCACCACTCTTTCCAATGCTTAGTCATTTTTACAAATGAATTTCATGTTTCCACTGTTCAGCCCAACTCGTTGCACTGTGCGAGCGTGCCCAATTCACCGTCACCTCCAACTCTTCGCTCGCCCATCGTCATGCACCCTTCGCCAAACGCACCGAGACTCGAGGGCTTTACAACACCGGTTCTGTGAACGCTTCTACTGTTCATTAGATTTATCAATGAAGCTTTTGTTTGGCCAATGTAACATATGGAAATGGATAAAGACACATGGAAAAACCTGTACCACTTCATATAGCAAAAAATGACGAAACATTGTAAGGATAAATATATAAATTTTGTTGATAAATATAATATATAAGTTGAGAAAATGAGGAAAAGATTAAAAAAAAAAAAAGTATTAGCATTACTATCCTTCATGATGTGTTGTGTGCACTCCAAACAATAATAAAATTGTTACAATGAATTATATGAATATTTGTTTAAACCTTTTTAATTAATATTTTTAAATACAATTAAACATATATATATATATATTTATTATAAGATATATATATATAATATATATATTATATATATATATTATATATAATATTATATATATATATATATATATTATATATATATATATAACTCACATTGAAGAGAATAATAACAAGTTAATAATTATTTATTTAATATTGAATGATGGCATTTTTTTTTATATATAATGTTCATATGCTAGGACACATGTTATGTCATTAGTGTATAGATTGATATAATGAGAGTTGTACAACTTTTACACATGTTATTTTTACACATTTTTTCAAATTTATATTTATAAATTGATTATTTTAAGTTAAAAAATAGAACCCATAAAAATGGTACAAATTGTACACATGTTTTTACATATTTTTTCAAATTTATATTTTTAAAATTATGTTTTTGTAAATTAAAAAACAAAATCATAAAAATGATCTATTCAATATTTTACTTTCCACCAATGAGAAAACGAAATTTTTTAATTTAATTACAAACTTTTTGTGCTTATGGTATATGATGTTATTTTTCAAATTATTTATATTTACGTACATAGTAATTAGTGATATAGTACATAGTAATCAATAATAAATTGCTATCATTACACAATAAGAAATTAGACAATTCAACCAATCATATTTGAGATAAATAAAAATAAATTTTTATTAAAAATAATAAATTTAATTTCATAATATTTAATTTTTAAATAAATTTAAAAAAATTAATCAAAACAAAACAAATAACACAACATCAAGTATAATAAGAAAAGTGCCCCCATCACGGTCTGTCAAAGAAAAATTACTCATCCAAAAAGTTATTGTGTGACAATAGAAGGTAGTGTCAATGGTTCCACGTGCTTTCTTTGATGGGGCGACAATGAATGGTCTTTGTGCTTGTGGGGTTTTTATTATTCCATGCATGGACCATCATATTGACATTTCTTAGCATGGTGGAAAAGGTACGAACAACAAACCAGAGGCTATGGCATTGGTAGGACTCTTAAATCTTTGCGATTTTTTAAACATCCAGGGCCTGCACATATTCAGAGACTCCAAGGTAGTAATTGGTTATGTAAAGTCGGTCCACTTCATCAAAAATAACAATCTTTTAGGGTGGTTGGACAAAATAGCTTCTATCTGGAAATCACGTAAGGACTGTTCCATTCAACATATCGATAGAGCTTTTAACAAAGAGGTTGATGCACTCTCTAAAGAAGACCTTTCTTCACCAATTGAATTATGGAAGGTGTCCACAACAGTGGGAGATGTTCGACACAATATACAAGACTTCTATCTGCTGGGTACATAATCATATTATCTTTATCTCCTCATCTCTGGTATGTATCATAAACCCTCTATTATCTTCTATTTTTTTTGCGAATCTTTCACATTGTTGTTTTATTCAGAAGGCCTTTATATAATTTGGTTATATCTAGCGAAAGAATCTGTTTTTTCTCGGTAATCTTTAGAGGATAATCTTCCTTCATAAGCTTGCAAACCATATCTGGGTATTTTTTTTTTATGATTTATATCTTCATATTTCTCATTATGAACTTGTTAGACATATCTAGATCCACTATTCCATAATCTTTTTTATGATTTATATCTTCATATTTCTCATTATGAACTTGTTAGACATATCTAGATCCACTATTCCATAATCTTATCTAGCAGATATAGTAATATTTTTCAAATATTATTAAATATAATATAGTTTTTTTTTCTTACTAGAAAAAAAACAGAAGGTAGTGTTCAATTTTGACACTCTATGTTACGTGACTTGACTCAAAAAAAAAATAGACTATGTGGGAAAGGGGGTCTAAGGCAGTGTTCAATTTTGACATCCTATATTACGTGACTTTAAAAAAGTAGGCTATGTGGGAAAGAGGGTGTGAAGGTAGTGTTCAATTTTGGCATCCTATGTTACGTGACTTTAAAAAAGTAGGCTATGTGGGAAAGAGGGTCTGTATTAGGGTATTGTTGTGTAATTGAGCAAATTACAACAAAATAAAAGCTTGATTTTTTAAATGTTTTAGGGTCACTAGTGCTTATGGATTTATATTCCCAGTTTAAGGGTGTTATTGTTATAAAGAGAGTATAGGTAATATTGAGTGGAATGTAACATGTCTATAGTGGATGCGTGCCACTCGTTTTCAAGGTAAGTGATCTCTATATATAATTTATATTGGGATGATATTGTGTTTATTATTATTTTATTATTTTTATAGTTTATGCGAATGGTTTCAATTTTTGATCCATTCATTCATAATAAAATGGGAGTGGGAAAATATATTGTGAATTATAAGTTGGAGGATGGAAACAATGGCCTTGAAAAAGTAACTACAGGCCTTTTTGTTGGACAGATGGAAAAATGAATGCATTCATGGTTGTCTAATGGAAAGATGAGTGGGAGCACAAGAGCACCTTCATTCGCCCCGTGGACAGGATTCATGGTGCTACAATATCCAATATTTATGACAAAATATATATTGTGAACCAGCTATAAGGTGTTCTTTTGTAAAGTTAAAAAATAAGAGGGGTTAGTTCTCTTTAGAAACATCATGGGCCTTGCCTTTTTTTATATATATTGGTTACAAATACATGTCGAAACCGACACATCGGAGACATATTAATCACCATCAGCAGTACAATATATGCTGCAGCAGTAGCTCCGCAGGATATATAAAAATAGGTGTAGCCGTGTAGAAAATGAGTGAAGGAGACGATGCAATGTAAAATGCCATATATCTTTTTCAGAATAGTTTAAGTCCATTTGATTGAAAGTAAAGTTATTGGAAAGAAACAAATGGGGATTGCAATTTGCAGTCACTCTCTCTCCACCTGCCCGCTGTGTCAACGCTGGTACTGTATATATTATTTACTGATATAATTTGCAATGGTAATGTATGGAGAGGAATCAATAAAGAGACATTGCCACGCCTTTAACTTTATAATGCAAAATTATACATATGAAGTTTGTTTACATAATTTCTAATAATAAAAAAATATTA
>APFE030603023.1:199810-212401 GCA_000404065.3 Pinus taeda | reverse complement strand
AATTTTAAAATTATTTTAAATAAGTGGTTTATTATATGTTGAATTGAGGTTTCTGTGATCCATATCAGGTTATGAGAAGATTTTTCGGCGTAAATCATATTATGATACATTTGTCAACGCGTTTCGAACCAACTAGTGTGGTTCATCGTCATGATAAGTTGAAGATTATCATATCTAAAGGAAAGATTATATTGTTATTATTTCCAGAATTTTGAGGAAAAAAAATTAACTCGATAGACTAGTATCACTCATATCAATAGACATTAGAGCCAAAAAACAAAATTAACTCAATAGACTAGCATCGCTCATATCAATAGATATTAGAGTGAAAATATGCTTATCTGATCAACAATGGTCCAAAGTACTGTCAAATTACAATTCATCTATAACATCAAAATATCAAATGAGATTGTTTATACTATCAGAACATATAACCAAGTAAGGTGCACAAGAGGCACAAAGAAATAACCATAAGCATCCATAAGGAGCACAAAACCATCCATAAGCATCCATGCAAGGACCTGCAGTCCATGCGACGAGCAGGGCACACATCCGGTGCAAAGTGGTGAGCTGCGGCTAAGGCAAACGAGTGAGCAATGTAATAATGCGCGTGAGAACGTTTATATGGTGGGGACGAGCTAGGCAAGTCACCCACGAGCCGACCAAGAGTTGGTAAGGTGTTGGGCGAGATGAGGGGGCGGTCCCGTGTGATGGGTGGGCCGACCCACCTCATAGGGAAAGCTAAACATGAAGATGAGGTCGACTGCATGATGAAAAGGAGGTTGGTCGAATGGCATGACCACTCCTCACCACCATATACATAGGCAGATGAGAGGAGGAGTTGAGGCATCAATCATATGATCAGCGCATTCAACCAAGGACGAGCTCGAGCTTCTAAGGAATGCGAGATGCAGGTTTAGCATGGAGGAGCAGGTGTGAAGGCGCGGTTGAACTGCAAGTCGATGCGCCCGCCCACCGGGCATACTCGCACGGGCTACATGAAGTCTTGGTGACATGGATAGGCAAGCCGCACGAAGGCGTGCCCACCCGCGGTTAGCAATACGGGTGGAGGGCCGCATTGAAGGCACGCCCGCCCATCGATTGTAACTCAGGTGGAGAACCGCATGAAGCCGCGTCGACCCGCGGTTGGTGATACGGGTGTAGGGTCGCACGAGGCGCCCGCCTGTCAGTTAAACGTGTGGGTGGAGGGCTACACAAAGGCGCCCGCCCACTGGTCGATTGTGTGTATGGGTGGAGGGTTGCACAAAGGCGCCTACCCGTCGATTGGCAAACTCGGGTGGAGGGCGCACAAAGGTGCCCACTCGACGGTGCAACGGTGAAATGGTGAACTCGGGTAGGGGTGAAACAAAGGCGCCCACCCGCGGTTGGATTTTCATGTGAGGCTGCACGAAGGTGTTGCCGAAGTAAAAATTTGGCTAAGTGTGGAATGTAAGAGTGGCCGTTGTGCAAGGCGTGCACAAGGTGGCCAGCTCATTGGCAAGACACAAAGGCAGAATTTCGTCTAAGTATAAAACTTGGGGTTGCTAAGGTATACTTGTAATTTTATGAAAGCTGAAAATATATTGAAATCGAGTAGATTCTTATTCAGGGAGTTGCCACTCCCTTTATACTGTTGCAATTGTGTTGTTTATGTATAATTGTTGTGGATAATGAATGTGTGTGGGTGTTCATTAGTACAAATGCTAATAATAATACTTGGTGAAGAAAAATAAACTAAGTATCAAATGTTAAGGCATAGTCCATGAACATAAATATTGGTGAAAAGAAAGTGTTTGGTGGTGCCACACCTCGCTATAAGTGGTTGAAAGACTACCGCAGGTGTAGGGCCATGACAGGCGATATCATACCAGATTATCAGAGTAGGGTTTCTCGTGAAGAAGTGACAGCGGAAGCAGGTACTTGCAAGTGAAGGAAGCTGGTTTCGCACACAAGTGAGACAAGAACTGGTTCGATTTTGCAGGGAACTTAGTGAAGCTAGTGGATGGTCTATACTAGATCACAAAGAAGGAAGCTGTTAGTAGAAATGGCAGGTGAAACTCATGTTGCATTAGGTGAATCTAGCCACAATGCGACCGAGGCTTTCATCAAAAGGGGTTTGGAAAGAATGGAGGAATTGGAGTCTTACTGGACTACAAAGATGACCTTGGTCATGAAAGATCAAGAGGTCAATGCGAAGATGAAGGAAGAACTCAATGAACTTTGGACTCAGAATGAGTACACTGATCTCAAGTGTACACAACTTGAAGATGAAGTCAAGGAGATTGGAGAAGTAAGGTACCGAGGTTTGGCAGAAATCTTGAACTTGCAGAGATCTCTTGATGAAGCAAATGATGAGATCGTGGTGTTGAAGAAGGCCATGAGACATAACTCAGGTGGAGGAGTGTCTCATGTGAAGATCAGGGAACCAAAATCTTATGATGGTACAAGAAGTGTGAAGACTCTTGGTAACTTTCTCTAGGATATGGGGCAGTACTTGGAACACTTGGGTCTATCCGATGATGCGACAAGGGTGAAGGTAGCTGCTCAATTCATGATGAAGGATGCTAAGATGTGGTGGTGAATGAGGATGGATCAGATTGCCAATGGCAGTGCTAATGACGTAACTTCATGCGATGACATGAAGAAGGCTTTGCAAACCCACTTCAGTCCTCAGGATGAAACATGGGAAGCAAGGATGAAGATTAAATTTATCAAGTAGACAGGGAACCTACAGACATATCAGCAGGAGTTTGCAAGTGCAGTTCTGGAACTTCCTGACATGGCAGAGAAGGACAAGGTGTTCAACTTCATTATTGGATTGAAACCTTGGGCGCGTAATGAAGTGAAGATGCAGAAGATTAAGACATTTGAGGAAGCTTTTTCTACTGTGGATCGATTGGTGGAGCATTATGGCAAAACTTCTGATGAGAAAAAGAAGAAGTTCGATAAGTCGAAAGAGAAGAAGAAGGATGATGCTTCGAAATCGGATGAGAAGGCGAAGACGAAGAAAGCCTTGAAGTGTTGGATATGTGTTGAACCACATATGGTGAAGAATTGTCCTTCAAGACCAAAAGTGGCTGCTATTACACAGTCTAATACGAAGAAAGAAGAAGCTTTTGTGGGGATGATGTAGATTCTTGGAGTTGCTGCTACTACGAAAGTGGTCTCTCGGAAAGATCCTGAGAGGAATAGTTTGGAGTATGTTCGAATGAAAATTGGGGATGTTGATGTGCTCAGTATGGTGGATAGTGGGGCTACTCACAACTTCATGAGTGAAGATGTTGCGAGAAGGATCGTGCTGAAATTTGTACCGATGAAGGCACAAATGAAGACAGTGAATTCTCCTCCTGATTCTGTACTTGGCGTAGCTGAAAAGGTGGACACAACACTAAGTGAGTGGACCAGGAAAGTCAACTTCAGAATAGTGCGGATTAATGACTATGAAGCTGTGCTGGGGATGGAATTCTTGAAACAATATGATGCTATGATTGTTCCACATTTGAAGAAGTTGTGCATTTACGATGGAAGGGAAGATGTACCTATTGGTGTTCCAACCATTGGTGTAACCAGATCGAATTGTAAACTAGCAGTGATGCAGATGGAGGACGAGAAGCGCATGGATGCTATGTGTAAACATTTGTCTACCATTGAGGCAAAGCTTACCGAGCAATCATTGGTTATCAGGACACTATCTGGTAGTATCTTGGATTTGTCAAGAAGGCTAGAAGAGGTTGAGGATGACAATGACGAGGAGGCTTATGTGATACCAAATGTCCATGAGGAGGATCAAGTTGCATATCTACATAGGATGGAGATAAAGGATCCTGACAGATGGATTGAGCTTATTAGTGAGGGTGAGCCTTCAGGCTCTACTCCCTCTACATCTTCTTAGATGACATAGAAGATGGGGCTCATTGTTAGTTGCTCATAGTAGTAAGTCCTTAAAATAGGTTGAGGAGGTATGATAGATGGTGCAAGAATGGTTTGGCATTAGCATCATGACATGTTGTAGATGGGATGGAGTTTCCATGGACCTGAGCATGGGTGAGATTCTTGGTGAGTCCAGGATGTGGCAGAGTCTGAGAAAATGTTGGTGTAGACATAAGGATGGACATTCTTATGATTTGAGCGTGACATTTGGACTGATCATCCAACTAGTTCGAGTCAAGAGGGCTAGTAGTGTACTAGAGAGATGTTGACATTATGTTGGAGTATTTGACAATAGTTCACAGGATGGGACGACACATGATGGAGACAGTTGTTTTACATATGTTGCAGCGATGTTTGCAGTGTATGGACTGGTTGATATCATGGACCAAGGATGAGACAATTATCTTGATGGGATGATGATCTTAGTGGCAGGATGGTTACCGGGAATGCATATTGTTGAGGACGACAATGACTTCAGGTGGAGGAGGATGTAAGGACCTGCGATCTGTGCGACGGGTGGGACACACATCCAATACGGAGTGGCGAGATGCGGCTAAGGCAAATGAGCGAGCAATGTAATAATTCTCATGAGAAGGGTCTTGGTCACACGTTTATACGGTGGGGATGAGCAGGGCAGGTCACCCACAAGCTGATCGAGAGTTGGTAAAGTGTTGGGCGAGATGAGGGGGTAGTCCAATGTGATGGGCGGGCCGACCCACCACATAAGCAAATCTAAACGTGAAGATGAGGCCGGCTGCATGATGAAAAGGAGGTCAGCCAAATGGCATTACTGCTCCTCACCACCATATACATAGGTAGATGAGAGGAGGAGCTGAGGCATCAATCATACGATCAACGCATTCAACCAAGGACGAGCTCAAGCTTCTAAGGAGTGCTAGGTGCAGGTTTAGCATGGAGGAGTGTGAAGGTGGGGTCGAACCATAGGTCCATGCGTGCGCCCACCAGGCAAACTCAGATGGGCTGCACGAAGTCTTGGTGACACGGGTAGGCAAGCCGCACGAAGGCGCGCCCACCCGTGATTGACAATACGAGTGGAGGGCCGCACGAAGGCGCGCTCGCCCGTCGATTGTAACTCTGGTGGAGGGTTGCACAAAGGCGCACCCGCCCGCGGTTGGTGATACGGGTGGAGGGTCGCACAAGGCGCCCACCCGTCGGTTAAACGTGCGGGTGGAGGGCTGCACAAAGGCGCCCGCCCACCAATCGGTTGTGTGCACGGGTGGAGGGCTGCACGAAGATGCCCACCCATCGGTTGGCAAACTCGGGTGGAGGGTGCATGAGGGCACCCACTCGACGGTGCGACGGTGAAATGGTGAACTCTGGTAGGGGTGAAACGAAGGCGCCTACCCACGGTTCGAGTTTCATGTGAGGCTGCACGAAGGTGTTGCTGAAGTAAAAATTTGGCTAAGTGTGGAATGTAAGAGTGACCATCGTGCAAGGCGTGCACGAGCTGGTCAGCTCGTTGGCAAGACACAAAGTTATAATTTCGTCTAAGTATAAAACTTGGGGTTGCGAAGGTATACTTGTAATTTTATGAAAGTTAAAAATATATTGAAATCGGGCAGACTCTTATTCTGGGAGTTTCCCCTCCCTTTATACTGTGCCAATTGTGTTGTTTATGTATAATTGCTGTGGATAATGAATGTGTGTGGGTGTTCATTAGTATAAAGGCTAATAATAATACTTGGTGAAGATAAATAAACTGAGTATCAAATGTTAAGGTGTAGTCCATGCACATAAGTATCGGTGAAAAGAAAGTGTTCGGTGGTGCCGCACCTCGCTATAAGCGGTTGAAAGACTAGCACAGGTGTAGGGGCGTGACAATCCATGAAATCAAAGGGTGCACAAAACCATCCATAAGCATTCCTAAAATCCATTAGGCACACAAAAACATCCATAAGAATTCCTAAAATCCATTGGGCACACAAAACCATCCATAAACATCCATAAGGTGCACATAACCATAAGGCACAGAGAACGATAGGAAAATACAACATGCCATTGAAAACCCAGGCAGTGCAAGAGTTTCAATTCCAAAAGGATATTTTAAACATCAATCACCTCCAAGACAAAAGTTTTGTATATGTACCAATGGCCCATGATATGAAACTACTCAAAGCTCTTGTAAACCATAAGCCACCAAAAATTCCCAACATGATGAAGAGGTGTGGCTGTACCAAATATCCTTGAAACTATTTCTTCAATAAGAACCATAAACAACATTTTACCACAAGACACAAAAAAGTTTCACCATCATACCACTCATATCCATAACCACATATGTTTTAACCAAAGTGGCTAGGAAGAAACCAAATAAATTAAGGGTTTAAGGCCCTCCAAAGGAACTCCAAAGCCATATTCAGATCTACTTAGCCACTTTGATATCAAAAAGAGTGGAGCAGGAAAATGAACAAAAAAATACAATAAATATATACTCCAGAATGAAAATAAGATGTAGATCATCCCGAAGAATCCAAAATTGAAGGACGCGTACAAAAATGTATGATAAAAATACCTAAAACTGTTATTTGTAGTCATGATAAGAGGAAATTAGAGTAGGTGTTTGGGCAGTGTCACTTGGACAATCTATGAGGTCACAAGACATGGAATCAATCACAGGGAAGCTTTCTACACGAGCCAAGCAAGAGTCCACATTATCCAAGCATAATCTTTGGTTCCAAAACATATGTTTAATGTCCTCCAATGAAGAGAAAACACCATAATTCTCTAGTTTTTAGTCTTTAAAAATAAGGTGCAACTCAATATTCATTTATTGATGTAACACCAAAGAATTCATAAAATGGAGCCATGTTTTCCTGAATCTACCAAGATAAAGAAATCATTTTATATCCTCCCCCACTAACTTAGAATATGAGTGATATGATTGATCCCCTATCTCTTTCATCTCCAACAATAAAATTTACTTCCTCACCTCCATAGGTACAAAATCAAAGAAGGTAGCAACAGAGTCATCAAAGAAAGTAAAAACACTTTTGTGCCCTATGTTACCTCCACTACCCCTTGTACAACTCATTCTCTACTTAGGAGGTATTGGTAGAGCTGTAAATCCACACTAAGGACAAATACTAAAAGATCTCATGTCATTGAAACCAGAAAAAAGACAAGACACGCAGCCCTAAACCCCGGATGTGAAGACAACAAAAGAATCACCTAGCCACACTATAGGACCAAAATCCAACAAATTTTCGAGCTCATGACATCACAAGAACATGACATGACCCAAAAAGAACCAATGGGAATTCCTTAAAACTAGAATTGACACAAAGATGTTATAAAAATTCCTTGAGCTTCTAATTCTACCATTGAACATAGGATACATGACACTTCGATCAAATCGAGATGGACCCAATATTCCAAGGACTAGAACTTCAGACATTGAATTCTTCTAAGACAGAGAAATGAGACATCATAGAATCGCCCCAATAACAACAATTACGCACCGAGACTGAGAAAAATTCCTCAAGGACTCAAGAAAACAATGAACTAAGAAGTTTCTCTTAAAGACCTAGATGAACAAATTAAAAAAGCAGCTGCACCATATTCACGATGACCCACAAACAACAAATGAAACTGTAAGCATGAGACTAACAAAATTAAACTCACCAAAACACTTAGGGATAACCAAGTATATTCCAAGCGAGACAATGTCAAGAAAAACTGCCTGTTAAGGTCAAAATGAGAATCGCAAACCACCAAGAAGAAACAAGAAATGGAGGATGAGATGTCATTGCTTCCTTTCACCCTAAATCATACCTCATCCAATCCCTCACCATAACTAAAGATTTAAAACAACGATCATACTACAAATCTAATACATACATATTAACTACTCGTTGCCACATCATCACGAGAAAGAGAAAAGTTGTGAAAATGACAGATGCTTCTAAAAAGCCCTGACATTAAAGAAAACACCCAGCCCCAGCGTTCAAAAAACACCCCATCAAAATATAATCTAATTATAAAATTACAATCAAACTAAAAATTAAATTGGTATATAAAACTCACTCACATCTACTTAATTATATGACAAAAAAATAATGATGTAATTATGATACTTACACTAATAATTTATTATGAATATCATGTACACTATATTCGTACTCCTAATGCATCATTTTATTTCTTATCAATAATTTCAATGATTCTCAATTTAACGTTGGAAAAATATACTTTTTTCGTTGAGGATATTTATTTTTACGTTGAAAACAACAATTAAAAAATGTCTAGTTTCTGGTCGAATTTCAACTCTAAAGTAATAAAACTTTACACATAATTATTTGAAAAATAGTTCGGAAAAATGTTTTCTATTTGTAAGATATAAAGTAATAAAAAATATATACAAAATTATTCCAAAAAGTAAATCGAAAAAATGTTTTATATTTGCAAAATATAATATCATTATTATAGTTTAATCTCAAATAATAAAATTATACAAAATTTGTATATAAATTTTACTTTTTAATTATTAAATTTAATGCATATTTTTAAAATGCATTTTAGAAGAATTTTTTAATTTTAAACCAAATGTATGAATATCAATATGAATAAATAAAATATTTCAAATTTATTTTTTTTTTAAGTGTAATGAGAATATAAAAGTAGTGATTGTAAAATTGGTACTTCGATTACAATTTTAATGTGGGAATTACATTATAGGTAGATTGTTATCATCATTTTTTCTTATATACTTTAGTTATGAAACTATTTTTCAAAAAAACATAATTACTAACTCTAAATAAACACAAATCCTTTAAGATAAAGACCTTCCAATATACCCCAAAACGAGGAAAAAAACAATAATACATAAGACTTATTTTAATATATGATATTTTAGTATGAAATAATTACCGAGATTCATTGGATCATTTGGATCCGAATTCTGGGACACTAGATCAAATAAAAGGTGGGAACTCTTGATCAAATAAATAATGACGTTGTAGTAAAAAACACTTCTATAAATTGATAGATTCTTTAGTTATCCAATTTACCTCCCTATTCAGAGAGGCTGAGCTTAGAAACACCAATTTGTTTCTATGAGTTTGGCTTAATTAGATAATTAAAAAAAAATCCATCAAATTTCCCTTATTACATGGCATCAACAATATCCCCATCTATGTTAATACTATTAGGGAAATTTGTTGAAAAGAAACCCTGAAGGAAGAAAATAATGCGAAAAACCTATTCAATTCACTGAGAAATCAATAGATCTCATGCTGAAAAACAATTCATAGAGATATATGTGAATTCTAGCAACTCAATTGTTTTAGTTCATATTAATGGTACTGTTGTTCCAAATGTTTTAATCAATTTAGGGGAAAAAATAATATAATTACCAAAGAAATCATGGAAGAATTACATTTACCTAGTCTCAATACTACACATATTTTCCTTGAAGCAACAAAATGGTCGAAGATTAAACCTCAAGGTGTGTTAGATGATGTAATTGTTTCCATATAGTCTTGGGAATACCTTGTTTACTTCATGATATTACAACCATAAAAATATTTAGTAGGGAACCTCTTGATTGTAGTGGGAAGACCATGCCTAAGTACTACAAATACATTTTTGAACTGTTAGTGAGGAAATATGGTTATTTCACCTAGCGAATTAGTAAAAAATGTAAACTCGTATCCTCTTTATAAATCCTCTCATGAGCTTGAAAACATTTTATGTCTCGATAACACTAACACTGATAAAGAAAACACTCAACCCATTTTTTCAATTCATCAAGTGATGGAATTTAAGGAACTCATTAAAGAAAATTGCCTTCACAAGTTTCTTGTTGATTTGGATTCTTTGAAAAATAAGTGGTTTATCATATCTAAAGGAAAGATTATATTGTTATTATTTCTAGAATTTTGAGGAAAAAAATTAACTCAATAGACTAGTATCGTTCATATCAATAGACATTAGAGCCAAAAAACAAAATTAACTCAACAGACTAGTATCACTCATATCAATAGACATTAGAGTCAAAATATGCTTATCTGATCAACAATGGTCCAAACTACACTCAAATTGCAATTCATCTATAACATCAACATATTGAACGAGACTGTCTATACCATCAGAACATATAACCGAGTAAGGTGCACAAGAGCCACAAAGAGATAACCATAAGCATACATAAGGAGCACAAAACCATCCATAAGAATCCATGAAACCAAAGGGCGCACAAAACCATCTATAAGCATTCCTAAAATCCATTGGGCGCAGAAAAACATCCAAAAACATTCCTAAAATCCATTGGGCACACAAAACCATCCATAAAAATACATAAGGTGCACAAAACCATAAGCACAGAGAACGATAAGAAAATACAACGTGCCATGAGAACCGAGCAAGTGCAACAGTGTCAGTGCCAAGATGAGACTTTAAACATCAACCACCTCCAAAACAAAAGTTTTGTATATGTACCAATGACCCATGATATGAAACTACTCAAAGCTGTTGTAAACCATAAGCCACCCAAAAATTCCCAACATGACGAAGAGGTGTGTCCGCACCAAATATCCCTGAAACTATTTCTTCAATAAGAACCATAAACAACATTTTACCACAAGACACAAAAACGTTTCACCATCATACCACTGATATCCATAACCACATATGTTTTAACCTAATTGGCTTGAAAGGAACCAAATATAAGGGTTTAAGGCCCTCCAAAGGAATCCCATAGCAATATTATGATCTACTTCGCCACTTTGATATCCAAAAAGAGTGGAGCAAGAAAATGAACAAAAAAATACCATAGATATGTACTCCATAATGAAAATAAGATGTAGATCATCCCGAAGAATGCAAAATTGAAGGACACATACAAAAATGTATGACAAAAATACCTGAAATTGTTATTTGCAGTCATGATAAGAGGAAATTAGAGCAGGTGTTTGGGCAATGTCACTTGGACAATTTGTGAGGTCATAAGAGGTGGAATCACTCACAAGGAATCTTTCTACACGAGCCAAGCTAGAGTCCACATTATCCAAGCATAATATTTGGTTCCAAAACATATGTTTAATGTCCTCCAATGAGGAGAAAACACCATAATTTTCCAGTTGTTTTTCTTAAAAAATAAGGTGCAACTCAATAGTCATTTGTTAATGTAATGCCAAAGAATTAATAAAATGGAGCCACCTTTTGTTGAATCTACCAAGATAAAGAAATAATTTTATATCCTCCCCCACTAACTTAGAATATGAGTGATATGATTGATTCCCTATCTCTTTCATCTCCAACAATAAAATTTACATCCTTACCTCCATAGGTACAAAATCAAAGAAGGTAGCAACAGAGTCATAGGAGAAAGTAAAAACACTTTTGTGCCATATGTTACCTCCACTATCCCTTGTACAACTCATTCTCTTCTCAGGAGGCATTGGTAGAGCTGTAAATCCACACTAAGGACAAATACTAAAAGAGCTCATGTCATTGAAACTAGAAAAGAAACAAGACATAGAGCCCTGAACCCCGAGTGTGAAGACAACAAAATCATCACCTCGCCACATTATACGACCAAAGTCCAACAAATTTTCAAGCTCACCACATCACAACAACATGAAATGACCCAAAAAGAACCAATGGGAATTCCTTAAAATTATAATTGACAAAAAGATGCTATAAAAATTCCTTGAGCTCCCAATTCTAGCATCGAACATAGGATACATGACATTTCGATCAAATCTAGATGGACCCAATATTCCAAGGACCAAAACTTCAGACGTTGAATTCTTCTGAGACAGAGGAATGAGACATCATAGAATCGCCCCAATAACAACAATTACCCACCGATACTGAGAAAAATTCCTCAAGGACTCAAGAAAACAATGATCTGAGAAGTTTCTCTTAAAGACCAAGATAAAAAAATAAAAAACTAGTCGCACCATATTCACGATGGCCTAGAAACAACAAATGAAATTGTAAGCCCGAGATAAACAAAATTAAACTCACCATAACACTAAGGGATAACTAAACGCATTCCAAGCGAGACAAGATCAAGAAAAGCCGCCTCTTAAGGTGAAAATTAGAATTGCACACCACCAAGAAGAAAAAAGAAATGGAGGATGAGATGTCCTTGCTTCCTTTCACCCTAAAAGCATACCCCATCCAATCCCTCACCATAACTAAATATTTAAAACAACGACCATACTACAAATCTAATACATACATATTAACTACTCATTGCCACAACATCACGAGAAAGAGACAAGTGTGAAAATGACAAATGATTCTAAGCAATCCTGATATTAAGAAAAACACCCCAACCCCAACATTCAAAAAAACACCCCATCAAACTATAATCTAATTACAAAATTACAATCATGCTAAAAATTAAATTGGTATATAGGACTCACTCACATCTACTTAATTATATGACATAAAAAAATAATGATGTAATTATGATACTTACATTAATAATTTATTATGAATATCATGTACACTATATTCCTACTCCTAACACATCATTTTATTTCCTATCAATAACTTCAATGATTCTCAATTTGATGTTGGAAAAGATATACTTCTTTTTTCCATGATATTTATTTTTATATTGAAAACAATTATAAAAAAATGTTTGGTTCCTCGTCGAATTTCAACGCTAAAGTAATCAGAACTTTATAC
>APFE030603023.1:182472-199653 GCA_000404065.3 Pinus taeda | reverse complement strand
ATAAAATTTATTTTTTAATTATTAAATTTAATCACTATTTTAAAATGGAGTTTGGATGAATTTTTTTAATTTTTAACAAATGTAGGAATATCAATATGAATAAATAACATATTTCAAACTTAATTTTTTTAAGAGTAATGAGAATATATAAGTAGTGGTTGTAAAATTAGTATTTTGATTACAATTTTAATGTGGGAATTACATTATAGGTAGATTGTTATCATCATTTTTTTTTATATATATACTTTATGTGAGAAACTATATTTCAAAAAAAGATAATTACTAACTCTAAACAAACATAGATCCTTTGAGATAAAGACCTTCCAATATCCTAAAACGAGGAAAAAACAATAATACATAAGTCTTATTTTAGTATATGATATGTGAGTATGAAATAATTACTAAGATTCATTGGATCATTTGGATCCAAATTCTTGGACGCTGAATCAAATAAAAGGTGGGAGCTCCTCATCAAATAAATAATGATGTTGTAGTAAAAAATAATTCTCTAACTTGATAGATTCTTTCGTTATCCAATTTACCTCCCTATTTAGAGAGGTTGCGCTTAGAAACACCAATTATTTTCTATGAGTTTGGCTTAATTACATAATTAAAATAAATTCCATCAAATTTCCCTTATTACATGCCATCAACAATATCCCCATATATGTTAATACTATTAGGGAACTTTGTTGAAAAGAAATCCTGAGGGAAGAAAACAACGCGAAAACCTATTCAATTCACCAAGAAATCAATAGATCTCATGATGAAAAAAAATTCGTAGAGATATATGCGGATTCTAGCAACCCAATTTCTTTAGTTCATATTGATGGTACTGTTGTTCCAAATTTTTTAATCAATTTAGTGGAAAAAATAATATAATTACCAAACAAATCATTGAAGAATTACATTTACTTAATCTCAATACTACACATATTGTCCTTGAAGTAACAAATTGATGAAAGATTAAACCTCCAGGTGTGTTAGATGATGTAATTGTTTCCATATAATATTCAGAATACCTTGTTTACTTCATGATTTTATAGCCATAAAAATATTTAGTAGGGAATCTCTTGATTCTAGAAATACCACATGGCTAAGGATAACAAATACATTTTTGAATTGTTAGTGAGGAAATGCGCTTAGTTCACCTGACGAATTAGTAATAAATGTAAACTTGTATCCTCTCTCTGAATCCTCTCATGAGCTTGGAAACGTTTTATGTCTCGATAACACTAGCAATGACAAAGAAAACACTCAACCCATTTTTTCAATTGATCAAGTGATGGAATTTAAGGAACTCACTAAAGAAAATTGCCTTCACAAGTTTATTGTTGATTTGGATTCTTTGAAAAGTCCTCATCCACTAAATTATAATTTTACTTCATATTTTCAAGAGAACCACAATATAATGCTTCATCATTAGCCCCAAGGGTTAGCTTAGTTGGTCAAAAACTATGCCTCGCCATCGGGACGTCACAGGGTCGATTCTACCCGAAGCCCTTGGGGTTAGGTCTTGCCAGTAGGCTGAGGGGCTATTAGCCCAGATTTTTCCATGGACATAGCGACCACTCACTGACCAAGGTGTTCGTGAACCACACTAAAAAAAAATAATACTTCATCATCACTAGAAATTTCTACATTAGCCATAAGCATATCAAAATCTTGTTCTGTTGAAAATAACTTAAGCCCATTTTTACATATAAACTCTTAAGTTGGGCCAACCTCAAAAAGAGAAACTCTTCAATATGTTGCAAAAACACACTAATGCATTTTCTTAGAGTTATCTAGACCAAAAAAACATTCAAACTGAGATGTGTATACATCATAGTTACGCTTAGAGGGGTGCCCATCCCATTAAACAACCTCAAAGGGTGCCCATCCCATTAAACAACCTCAAAGGTGAATGAACCTAGCTCTAAAAGAGTTTGTTAAACAAGAGCTACAAAAATTACTTATGCCAATTTCAAATACGTAGTTGGTTTCATGCTGGGCAATAGTTCCTAAGGTTAATGGTAAATGGTGGATTTGATTTACTATGGAGAACTTCATAAATCCACTTTAAAAGATTACTTCCTCCTTCCATTTAAATTAATCATGTTTTGGACACGTTAGCTAATAAAAAATACTTCTCTATTCTTAATGCTTTTAATGGCTACAACCAAATACAAATTGAACCTCAACCTGAACCTGAAGATCAAAACAAGGAAACTTTTACATTCCAATGGGGAATGTTTTCCTATAGAGTATTTCCCTTTTCCCTTGGAAATATGTAATTTTCTTGTTACCATCCAAATAGTATTAGACATTTTTTCGAATTTGATTCATGAGTATGTGGAAGTTTATATGTATTATTTCTCTACATATGGTGATTCTTCCCAAGAGCCATTAGAGAAGTTTTTTTATAAGATATCAGATACTAGCATTGCATAAAGTGATTTTAAATTTCATTTGTTGCAAATTGAAAGGATTTTTCTTTCTCAACTTATAACTTGTACAGGAATTCAAGTTTTAGAAAAGACTAATGTTATATTAAATCTTTGATCTCCAAATTACCTAAACAATGTAAGAAACAATTGTACTCACTCTATTTTTTTTTTAAAGATGATTCATAGAAATTTTTAGTAGAATAGATACTTCCTTATTCAAATGTCTTATTAAGAATATTGGTTTTTTTTGGATGTTCATTGTCAAAATTATTTTGATAAACTAAAATAAAAGCCTACCAAGGAACCTATTTTGGTGGGACCAAACTAGTCCTTTTCATTCCACATATCAACCGATGCCTTAGATATAACCCATGGAGTAGTGTTGGAAAAGAAAGAAAACCAATCATCCTATGTCATTTATTTTATTAGAAAGAAATTGACAGGGTAGGTTTAGGGGAAAAATATCACCAAGAAGTGAATTTTTAGCTTCATAATATTTTGAGGTTGGCGAATATTTTATATTATTTAAATATATCATACTTGGTCATATTTCGAAGCCTTATTACTTTTTTAAGGTATAAATAGTCACACAATATGTCACATAATGAATCATATTCACCTACTATTAAGAAGAAGAAAAAATAAGGAAATATATTTGCCTATTTTTATGGGACCAAGATAAATTCAAAATCAAATTCCCCTATTTTCAAGCAAACTGGGAAAATTTTCACCATGAAAAATTTTCAAGTCCATGGCATTGTGTGGCTTCAATATTATTCCATGGTATTTTATATGATGAATCCTGTTTAAAGGTTAAACCACACAGATGGGGTCACCAATAGTTTTTGATGTTATGAATCTTATTTAAATTCTACACCATACATAGTTTTCAAGCCCATGGCAATGAGTATCCCATGGTGTTCATCTATTTTACTTATTATAGAAAGGCATAAAATTATTTTCCTTACAAATAAAATTATAATAAAAAATAATTGGTCAAATTTGAAATGAAAAATATTTTATTTGTTTTCAATTGAAAGGTAAGGAAGGTTTTCATATGTATTCTACTCATCACTATGTTTATTGGTTTTTTCATTTTATTATCCATTCTAATAATTAAAAGAAAAGGGAAAATTTACGATTTTCGTTGTATCATGTTAGTTCAAAAAACTAGAATTGTTATCATGTACAATTAGTCCTATTATTGTGTAGCTCATGCATGCATGTACAACCTATTTATTAAAACTACAACTTCAAAATGGACATTAAGGATCAAATACTAATTGGAATGAATTCTCTTTCCTCCTTTTTTTTTTTGAATGGCTTGCCTGTTTTCCATCATAGCCAAGGGGTTTGGTATGCCGATAAATCTCCATTTGTTGAGACATTTAAGGAGCATGAAAGTCATGGGACATATAGCCAACTAGAAATTAACTAATTAGGGTTGATCTCGGTGAGTTCACTTACACTTTTCGATTTTGGCATCACAAAAGTCATGCCATCACATCCCACATGTTTGATAGATGCCAGTAAGTATCCATTTGTTGAAGTGTTTAAAGAGAATGAAAACCATGAGAGATGTAGCCAATAAGGAATTAAAGAATGAGGTTTGATCTCAATATAATATCTCATCTCTTTGATTGTTCCATATATGAATACAACATTGGGTATATTCTCATGTACATTTTATGTTTTTTCTTAGACCCTTATCTTTACTTATTTACAAGCTTCCCTTTGTAACAATGTAAAATTTGAAACAAGAACTACAAACTCAAGACGGGAACTATGGACAAAAAACCCAAAAAAAACATGGAAAACAATGCTAAAAACGAAAAGTGTGTATACTAGAACAATGGCTTTTTTTTTAGGGTCAATTTTGAACCTGTTTTAAAAAAGGCAGTGAAAATGTTTTTTTTTGTGCAAAATCCATCCTAAAAACGAAAAGTGTTGATACTGGAATGATGGTTTTTTTTTAGGGTCAATTTTCAACATTTAAAAAAAAATGCCAGTAAAACTGAATTTTTATGTGCAAAAAAACAATTGTTTTTGAGGAAAAAAACACACTAATGTTTTTGGTGTAATAACATTTTTCTTTCCTAAGTATAATTTCAAGATATTTTAGTAATGACAATAAAGATAAAATAATGGGATCTGAAACACATTAAAATTCTATTAGTTTTCATCCATGTCGTTAAACATATAATAACATGACATTAAAGATCGCTAAAATTCTAATTGTTCTCAACCATAATATTAAAGATACAAAATAAAAAATAAAAAAATTGAGGAACTTTCAGAGAAAATGAGCTTTGGCGATCGGGCGAACTTCCTTCTAGGGTTTCTGTAAACCCTGCAGTGACAACGTGCCCCTGACCGCGCTCAGCATCGCCAGACCTTGCTGCTCTACGCTCATTCCTCCCTGCAGACAACCGTAAACTCCATGTCACAACCTCAGGGGGAGGAGGCTACGCCTCCCCTAAAGGACGATGGTGAGCAGCGCAACAATGAGGAAAACAACAAAAACAATGTGCTGACTGACAGGAATACAGACAAAACTTCCCATCAAAGCGATGCTCAGGATAAAAAAGAATGCCCCAAATTCACTTCGTTGACATGCAAGTCGGTAGCTGCAGTCAGGTCGAAAGTCGAGTTTCCAAGCCACAGAATCAACACCAGAATTCAGTTCATGAAGGATCATGTGCTAATAGGCAAGTTCATTGGACTATGGTCAACTGAGAAGGCGTTGAGAGGTTGGATCGCCTCCAAATGGAACCCTAAAGGTCACATTACCCTACAGCTAGGGCCTAAAGGCTTTTTTACGGCTATCTTTAACTGTTTAGAGGACAAAAACAAGGTTATGGATGGCGGACCCTACTTCTTTAATGCAGCAGGTCTGTACCTCAGAGAATGGGTTGCGCATTTCAATCCTGATAAGGAAGATCTTAGCTGGGCTCCGTTTGGATCAGGCTTTATTCGCTCCCTGTGGAGTATTAGGAGGAAGATTCTTTACAGGAAATAGGCAATGCACTAGGAGAGTTCATCAAAATAGCAGAGGAGACAAAAATCAGCCGATACACATCCTATGCTCGAATATGTGTCTACATGCACCTTAATCAAGCCCTGCCAGATGCGGAAGTTTTTTTCATGATGATACCGAATGGATCCAACCTATTGATTATGAGCATGTTCCGTTTAGGTGTAGAAAATGTCATGACCTAGGTCACCTATTAAGAGACTGCCCTCAGAATAAGCTTGCATCTTCCCAGCCGACCTTCAACAATATAGCTCCTAATGGATTCACTAAAGTAGCAAACCGCAGAAGAAACAATAAAAAAGTAGTTACCAATCCTAAGATCCAGTCAATCAATCCCTCCAAACCCTCTACCAGCAACAACTTTGAAGTGTTGGCTACTGTAGATGAACCAGATTCTGATAGCCCTTCTCTTCTGGGAAAAGAGAGCTATAATGACAAGCAGAAAGCGTTGAAAGATCCCTCACTAGTCCAAGAAGATCCACTATCCACAAAAACTGTCTCCCACGGTCTGCCAAAAACCCATGTGGAAACTACTCAAGGAATGGAGGTCAAATCCACACTAGCCAATCTCAGCACAGTTGGAGAAGCAAGCACAAAACTCCAAGAATATCAATTCATGGAGGAGGAACCTGAAAACATTGACATTGGAGAACTGGACAGTCTGGGATTAGAGCAAGCATGCAAAACAAAGATCTTTGACAAAATCCCAGAACGACAAGTGGACAACCTGGTAGCAGTGCTATCAAGAACCCAAAGACATCATTCTCTTGGGGTCCAAACTGGAAGCACTTGGGATGGAAAGTTTATCGCCAAAGACAACAAAAAACGTCGAAGGAAAACTGATCTCCAGCGAACCATCAGAATAGGCAAAATTCTAGTGGAGTCAGGTAGATATGCCAAGTTAACAAAATACTTCCCCAACTCCTCCCAATCAAGTTGATCTCTTGGAATATTAGAGGGCTCAACAGCCCTAAGAAAAGCAGACTTTTAAAAAATATGATCATGCAAGAAAAACCTCAAATTCTCTTCTTGCAGGAAACAAAATGCAATTCAACCACTCTGGAAAAAATAGCTACAAAAGCGTGGCCAGGTAGCTCAGTAATGGCTGTGGATGCTTATGGAGCCTCTGGCGACCTTGCAATTCTATGGGACGAGTGCACTATTCAGCTCAACAATATCCATGCGAATAAAAGCTACATACAAGCAATTTTCCATATCAATGGTTCCAACATATATGGGCATTTGACCAATGTGTATTTCCCTCAGGAAACCACGAAAAAAATTGAAATCCTAAATTCCCTTTCAAAAATCAACAGTAACAGGCAACACCCTCTTTGGATTTCTGGAGGTGACTTCAATATGATTGCAAAATTGGAGGAAAAAAGGGGAGGCATACACACAGGAAACGGAGAAGGAAATCATCTCAAAGAATTCATACAGAAAAACTGGCTCATAGACATCCCCTCCAACAATGGGACCTTCACATGGAACAACAAAAGAAATGGACCACATCAGATTTCCTCTAGATTGGATAGATTTCTCATGTCTGACAATGCAGTTCACGCCGGAGGAGAATTCTTAGCTTCCATTTTACCAATATCAGGTTCAGATCATTGGCCCATTTCCCTCCAATGGAATCGCCCTGGACAAAACATTCGAAGGCCCTTTTGGTTTGAAGCTTTCTGGTTAACTCATCCAGATTTCAACAAATTGATTAGCTCAGAATGGAGAAATTTATTTCCTCCCAAGGGCTCCAAGATGTCGCAATTTCAGCAAAAGCTACAGCACATCAAAAGCAAAATAAAACATTGGAACCACGCGACTTTTGGCAACATTTTCCATGTTCAAAACGCCCTCAATCAAGAAATGAAGAATTTACAGTAGTGAATCATAAATGAAGGGCAAACTGAAGCTCTGTCAAAGTAGGAACAAATCCTGGATTCACAAATATTAGAAAGAGCCAAACAGGAAGAAACCCTCTGGAGACAAAAGTCAAGAATAAAATGGTTGAAGGGGGGAGAAAGAAACACCAAATTATTCCATCGGTCCACAATACAACGCAGAATGCATAACACTATTTCACACATTCAAAATGCACAGGGAGAGAGAATTGAAGATCAAACAGGCATTGAAAGCGAATTCCTCAACTACTTCAAGCAAGCCCATCAAGAACCAGGTATAGATAGAATGCCGGCCATAGAGTCTATTCTAAGCAATATTCCTAAATTAATTTCAGAGGAGCACAATCAACTCCTTCTTAAGCCAGTGGACCCTTAGGAGGTAGAAATTGTTGTGCATCAACTGAAAGCCGGAAAGGCACCAGGTCCGGATGGATTCACTTCAAATTTTTTCGTCACTTCTGGGATCTAATTAAGCTGGAGGTCTGGCAAGTGGTAGAGGAATCGAGATCGTTAAGATGGAAGTACCCTGGGTTAAATGCCACCTTCATAGCACTAATTCCCAAAGAAGCGGAGCCTAGTACTCCTGATAAATACAGACCGATTGCCTTATGCAACATAATCTATAAAATTGTTTCCAAGGTGATTGCTTCTCGTCTGAAAATGTTGCTCCCTCTCATAATATCGTCAGAGCAATGAGGTTATGTAGAAGGTTGGCAGATAACTGATGGCATTATCCTAACTCAAAAGATAGCTCATTCTCTGAAGATCTCCAAGAAACCAGGTATGCTGCTGAAAATTGATCTATCCAAGGCTTTTGACAGTTTAAGCTGGGTTTACATAAGGGAAGTCCTAACAGCTTTTGGCTTTGCTCCCCCTGGGTAAGATGGGTCATGAGTTTGATATCCTCATCCTTTTTTTTGGTGCTAATCAATGGTATACCTTCACCTACGTTTCGTCCCTCCAGAGGAATTAGACAAGGGGATCCTCTCTCACCATTCCTCTTTGTTATCATGGCTGAAGGACTGGGTCGAAACATTCAATTAGCCCTTCAATCTCATCTCATTAAAGGCTTATCTTTCCATAATTCTCCTACCTTTACCCACCAACAATTTGTTGACAGCAACATGTTCTTTGGCCATCCCTCTGTTTCAGAAGCTCATCAACTCAAATCCCTTCTATCCAACTTCTCCAATGCTTCTGGAGCTAATGTCAACAAGATCAAATCCCAAATTTTTTTCTTTAACACCCCAGCTACAACTCAAACTGCCATTGCTCGTATCCTGGGTTTCACCATTGGAGCTCTTCCTTCCAAGTACCTTGGAGCGCCTCTCATGACCTCAGCTTACAAACATTCCTCCTGGAAAATCCTTATGGAAAAGTTAGAAGCTCGTCTCTTCCTTTGGACTCACAGATCCCTCAATATGGACAGCAGGCTAGTCCTCATCAAATTTGTTCTTCATTCCATGCCACTTTACCTCTTTTCCATTCTAGCTACCCCCAAATGGGTCCTCAAGGAAATCAAAAGGCTCCAACGTTCCTTCTTATGGGGAAGCTCCGGCTCAACCCGTAAGTGGGCTCTTGTAAAATGGGAAAAAGTCTGTCTTCCGAAATTTGCTGGTGGTATTGGTTTGATAGATCCGGCCCACAGCAACAAATCCATGGGAGAAAAGATCTGGTGGCGATGGCTCTCAGCACCCCTTACCCCATGGGCCTCCCTTTGGACCGCCAAATATGCAAGTAACAGCCCTATTGAAGAACGAATACATATGTCAGAAGATAGCAATGGTTCAATCATATGGAACTCAGCCAAACAGCACAAAAATTTAATACAACAACATTGTTTTTGGGAAATCAAGAATGGTAACACAGCTCGGTTCTAGGAGGACTCTTGGCAGCAAATGCCAAAGCTCAGAGATCTTCTCTCTCAACTGCAGCCCCCGGAGTAGGATATGCATGAATTAGACAAGGTCCATAACTTTTGGACGACTAACTCCACACCGGAATACAGAAAATGGATTGATGTGGACTAAATCCTAAGGCATGGTACATAACAAGTTCAGCGAGCTCTTTCCTCAGAACTACAAAAAAGGAAAATTCCTTTTACGGAAGAGACGGACATTCTTAGATGGGGCTATGAAGAAAAAGGTACATTCACCACACAAGAGGCATACAACATAATTCTCAAGGAGCATTTAATCAAAGATGAATTATGGAGCAAAGTCTGGGACCCTTCCAATTGGCCGAAAGTTTCCCCTTTTCTGTGGCTTCTCTGTCAAAACAAAACCCTCACTTCGGACAATATTAGGAAAAAAACTATCATGGACCATCCAGATGCCCAAATTGTAAGCTACAGGAAGAATCAGTAAAGCACCTCATGCAATCTTGTTGTCTGGCGCGTAAGTTGTGGGAAAAAGTCAGCTTTCAATGTCAAAAGGAGGGACGAATCCAGGGAGACGTTATAGCTACAGTTCGCCAATGGAACAAATCTCCATATCAAAGCAAACTTCTAAACACTCTGTGGAAGCTGATCCCTGGACTCCTTATGTGGAACATCTGGAAGGAGAGGAATTGTCGGGTATTTAAAGACCAATCTATGCCCCTAGAAAATCTATGGACCATTCTCTGCCAAAATCTTAAAGAATCGCTCTCCCTTTACTCCTGGTCCCAGGATGACCTTCCTTCCCTCCCGCAAGAGCTTTCCATTTGGACGAACTGGATCAATATTCTTCTGAATTCTGAGCTCATCCACAAAGGCAATCAATCCTCTCCAGATGGTTCTTCCACTAAATGGATTCCTCCGCCTCCCAATGTAAGAAAGCTAAATTTTGATGGAGCCTCAAAGGGCAATCCAGGTAATTCGGGCTTTGGAGGAATCTTCAGGAATCATCAAGGTACCCCCCTTTTATCCTTCTTTGGCTCAAAAGGTTGGGATACTAATAAATCTGCGGAATTAGAAGGCCTTTGGCAAGGCCTTATTATAGCTCAAAACAAACGATTCTTCCAGCTTATCATCGAAGGAGACTCTCAAATTATTACAAATATGATCTCAAAAATGTTACAAGGCACTACTTCGCACAAGGTTAGTAAGAGCTGGCGAATGGCAAGAAGGATTGAGATCATTGGTAACTGGCTCTCTCAGCACAGGGCCATATATATCAAGCATACCCGACGGGAAGGAAATAAAGTCACAAACTTTTTATCTAATATTGGAGTGGATTGTAGGTTGGAACTTCATACTGGAGCATTCTCCAGTCTCATCTCAGCCTTCCAACTTATGACTTACAACAATCTCATGGACAATGATAGATACCAGGCAGAGGACACTCACCCGGATGCGGGTGGTTTGACAGGTATTAATGCGGGTTAATACCGCTACAGGCATCTGGTACAGTAGGTGGCAACAGTGCGCACCTCCCCAGGCCATTACGTAGATGGATGAGACGGATATTATCTATAGGAGGATCGCTCCTCATGCAAATTTAATTTTGCAGAGAGCTCGAGAAATCTCTCCTGATTCAGCTTTCATGGTGGATTCGGCTCCTCTGGTTGATTTATACCCCTGGCCTCCTCCCATTCTTGCTGCTCCAGTCTCTCAACCCTGTTCTGGTTTGATGGTTAAGTTGCAAGTCTGGTCTCTCGGCCATTGTATGCAACCTTACCTAAGCTCCATTGCAAGCAGGTGCTATATTCCTGGTTCTTCTTCTCCCTCAAACTATCTGGTCCCTGTGTCAATGGTTCGTCGTCGAGGCAGTTGTCGCAGTGGTGGTGGTCATGGAGGGTGAGGGCGCGCTCTGCCTGCTCCTCCACCCATCATTCCTCTGGATTCGGCCTCTCCCACCTCTGCAACCAGCAGACCTACCCCTTATAGCTCCTTTCAGACCACTCACTTCATGTTCCATAGTTGATTGAACCAACCTATTCTGTCTGCTAGCATCACGGTCATTTTTTCAGAAGAGGAAGCCAGGCCCACTACTGAATCGAACACCCCTTCCACCGATTCTCCAGGAGGCAGCACGTAGCAGTGGATTGATGTGGGCTTCGATTTCCATGGTGCAAATACGCAGGCAGAAGGGTTTGAGGACGATATACCCATGCCTCTTGCTGATTCTCAGCAGAACACCCCTGCTCCTGATCAACAGTCGGATGGCTCGGACAGCTCGCAACACTTGGCAATTTCTCCAGCTAGCAACGCCTCGATGCATAGGAAAAACATGGATGATGTGTGGATGGGGGATCCTTGCCCAATTATAGAAGAGGATCCAGAAAACGACTCCAATGTCTGAAGATGTCTGGGTTTTGGGTGCTACTCTGGTTCTCTTTGGTCTCAATTTCTTTTTGTATCGCCTATATGGCTACTGTCTGTATTTTTTCGTCTACATCTCTCCATCTCATGTTTACATCCAGGTCACATTGTCAATTTTGTGTGTATGTACTCATGCTCAGTTACAACTGGGCAGTTCAGTCAATTTGGTGCCAGATTACGAGGGGTTTTTTTGTCTCAGAATTTTTGTATCAGATTAATCCCAATTTTGGGATTATCTGCCTGTGAAAGAGAATAATTCCTGTACCTCCTTTGAGGCCTTGTCCTCTCTATAAATATTTTTACTTTTTAATAGAATTAGTCTTTACTCAGACAAAAAAAAAAATAAAAAGAGAGAAGAAAAAGAAAGAAAAAGAAAAAAGAAAAGAAAAGAAAAAAAGAAAAAAGATACAAAAAAATTTGGAAAAATTTCAACCATAAAATTAAGAAACCATGACATTATGAACAAATTACAAGGCTAAATTAATCAAAATGTCATTATTTGTAGATTTAATGATGCCTACATTATATCTCTAAGTTATTGTTGCATTATAGATATTCTAAACAATAAAATTCATCATAATGAAAACATATAATCCAACAAACATAAAAATGACTCATAACTTCTGATTTAACACCATATGGAAATCAATTTTTTTTTTTTTTTTCAAGATACAATGCAAACATCAGTTATATAAACTATCTTAGATAATTATTAAAGACCACTCATATTTTCTTGCACACCATCAAAATTCACCTCTTCAGATGAATGACAGATGCAGATGAAGATGTTCCATATTTTTCTCTTTCATCAACTAGTGCCCCATCTGAGTCCACATGCATTCCCACCATTTCAGGTTTCAAAATTCTTCTGGATCTATGACTGGTTTCAGCTGATTCCTATCTCAACACTGTTAATTTTGGTAACAACCTTTTCACAATTTCTATCGTCTTAAAGCGAAGAGTTCATCTCTTTGTTAAATTGAAGTCATAAACAAGTATGTCAACATCCTCCAATTTTAAGATGTTTATGCAGCGACGATTTATATTTTTAACACTTCTTTTTCTCTTTCAGCCAATTTTTTTATTAACTATCATATCTGGCTTATACACACCGTTGAATGGGTGTGTACTTTTGGCATACCAATGTACTTCAACACCTATAACATCTTCATTTTCTCTAATGACCTTTATAACCTTAGCAACCCAAAATGGATAGCCATTGGGATCTCCATCTTCTAGCACTATGATCATGCAACCCTCCTTAATATCATGTACTTTACCCCTTAAAGGTCTTCCATGACTTCACGTTGTGAACGAGATCTTCTGGAACCAATATACATCTCTCTTTCCTTTGCCTATGAAGAATTAATAATACATTGAGATTGTTGTTGTTCAACAATGTTTCTTTCCTCATGTTCATTTGACACATTTTGTGTCCACATAGATGGATTTTTCAAAGGAATATCTTCATTTGTTGTTCTTGAAATGATATCACTTTGGTTATTGAAAAAATACTCCCACCAAACTGAATTAGCAATATCAAAGTACTCATATGTATATCTAATACATTTTTTTATTTCTTCTAGGCAATCAGAATAATTTATATCTCTATTTTGTCTGCATGCATTATGAACTTTAGCAACTGATTGTAATAACAATATATTTGATGGAAATATTGGATGATCTAGAATGAACTTCAAAAATTGCAAACCTGATGACGGTGCCCATTCTGCAGTAGTTGAATACTTCTTGCCCCATATTAGTGTTTTCCCATCAATTTTTTTTATACGAAATTGATGTTGGGAGCTAATTTCATTAAGTTTTTCAATGCATTTCTCCTCACCATGCGATCCCAGAATAAACCTTGGCATGTCAACAGTTTCTTCCAAAACATCAAAAGTAAGCTCTTGCATTAATGATTTCTTAATACATTCAATTAATGATAGCAAGCTCCCAACTTTCTTCCTCCTCAATGTGACTGAAAAATCGTTGAACCTCTGATCAATATGGTCACGAGTGTGCCCAACAAGAAGGAAACCAACCTTTACCTTCTGAAAAATTCTCAATTCAACAAGCATGTTTAGATATCCAAAAACAATCTGATCTTTGTTTTCACAACAAGTGTTGTCCAATTGTAGATACAAAACTTCAGGAAGATTACCAAACAAATGAGAAAGCACATCATGAATTATGGTTATTGTCATATTTGCATCATTATGAATATTTGGAACTATGAATTACACCCTTGGCAACATTTTCCCATTGAAGATCATACAACCGACCAAGTGATACTGAATAAAATTTCCCTTCTGTAAATATTTGGGTGTACGAACAAAATGTGGTAAAAGTGTTTTCTTCTGGTCCATAGCATCAATTATCAAACCCAAATATTTATTTGGATTATCATAACACTTATTTCGATGCTTATACAACTTTTTCCTTTCACTTGTTTGTTGTTCTCAATGCTCCTGAAGCTCTTTGACAATGGAATCTACACAACATAAAAGAAAGTCATTAAGAAATACGTTTTCATAGTTGACGACTATACAATTTTAAAAGTTAAAGTTATGAATGCTTACCACTTTTTGACCCTTCACATTTATCCCTTTTTTATTTAAGAGAAGCACATGTACTGCAAATCCCCATCATTGTCTTCTTAGGATATAGACATTGTTGAATTCTTTCTTTCATACCTTCACAAAATATTGATATGTAATAAATCAACCATGTCCCTCAGCGCCTTCTGCATATTCTTTGTATAAGTTGTAGATTTCTCATCTTGAGAAATTATTTGGAATATGTATTATCTCTCTATTTGGCATACACTCTCCATGCTTTGAAAATAAATCTTTCATCCATGACATTGCAGTATTTGATAATGGCCCAAAATGTCGTTTATGATATACTTCTAAATAAAATGTGGGATCCTTTTCCAAATTTTCTTGGATTCTTGAGAGACGAAAATTACCCATTGAATGAAACATTTTCAAAGCCTTTCTACAGATAAATAAGGACCCAATATGATAATCATAACCTAACAATGTAGATTGCATGCACCCCACTAATTATGAATTTTGCATGCTTTTATTCATTGACAAATATCTCTTCGTTTTCTCTAATGCAAACTTGAAATCCATATATTTCAAGCAATATTTTTGTAAACATTCACTTGAAATGAGAGCACTAATATAACTTCTTCTCATAAGATATTCTACTATATCCCTTGTATAACTATAACATCTTGGATTGATATGAAAAGGTTTGCTCCTACTCCTCGATACAATATTTCCTACCAACATCTCCATCATTGGATCATCATTTGTATAAGCATTTTCATCATCATTCTAAGGAATGTTATCCTCACTATGATCATCTATGCTTTTGAAATACTGACTTGGAGGATAATCTTCATCTTCCCCTTCTTCAGTGCTACTGTCACAGTCCTTCGAATTAAGACTAAATGGAAAATTTGACTTGATGTTTATTGGATATTCTTCATCATGTGCATTGTCAGCGCCGCTCTCATAGTCCATAGGATTATGACTACATCGAAAATGTGACTGTTTACTTAATGAAAATTCTACATCCTGCCCTTTTTCGTTGTTTCTCTCATAGTCCTTAGGATTAGGACTAAGTGGAAACTATGATTCTTTATTTATTTGAAAACCTTCATCATGTTCTTCATCAGTGTTTCTCTCATAGTCCATAGGATTAGGACTAAGTGGACACTATTATCAAACCAGCTCACAAAACAATAGAAAAGATAGTTCAACGCCTTAGAATTCAGCCTCTTCGAGGGGGAAAGCTCCTTTACATTACATAAATGAGCAATTCTTGAATGATACAAATGACAAAAACTCATTTCTATATATATGAGTATAAGGGGTCACAATATAACCAAACTGACCTAACAATTATAATATAAAGGCACAAAAATAACAATAGTGGGATTATATGGAGCACAATAATAACTATAAGGGATACAATGACAATAGTAATGTGGGAATCACTAGTATTATAGGGACCTAACATGCCCCTCTCCTTTAAAAAAGTGTTGTCTTCAACACTTGAGTAGTTTTGGATGCTTCTGTATAAAATTCTCATCCTCCCATGTGGAATCTTCAACAGGTAAGCTCTTCCACTTGATGAGATACTCTGAAATTGATCGATTTCATAGCTGTCGAGTTCTTGTTTCTTTGACTGCTTCAGGTTCCAATATGATTTTTTTCTTCATCATCAAGTTCTAGAAATATTGTTTGAACTGGAATCTTGTCATCTATAACCTTCTTTAAGCATGAAACATGGAAAACTAGGTGCACTCGGGAAGCTGCATGAAGCTCCAATTTGTATGCCATAGTACCTATCTTTTACAACACCTTGTACGGACCATAATACTTTGGTGATAATTTATCATCCTTCTTAGCTTACTTGAGGGACATTTGTTTATATGGTTGTATCCGTAGGAATACCCAATCACCTACATCAAAACGTCTTTCGTTGTGATGTTGATTTTCCTGTTATTTCATTCTATTCTGCGCCAAGGTGAGGTTATCCTTTAAGAGTTGGAGAACTTGTTTCTGATGCTTGATGTGATCTTCCACTGCTTGAACCTTAGAATTTTCTCTTAAATATGATGTGATGGATGGTTGATGATATCCATAAATTTCCATGAATGGGGTCATTTTTGTTGCAGTATGGAAGGAAGTGTTATACCACCATTCAGCCAGAGGCAACCATTTGACCCATTGTATCTGTTTATCAGATACAAAGCACCGAAGATATCCTTCCAAACATTTCTTTACCATCTCAATTTGCCCATCAACTTGAGGATGATAAGATGAGCTATGATCTAAGTGAGTACCAAGACAAGAAAATAATTATGTCCAAAAATTTTCAATGAAAATGGGATCTCTGTCGTTTACAATAATCTTTGGGTTTCCATGTAGCTTTTGAATTGCTTCCATAAATGCAGTAGAAATTGTACTCACTTTAAATGGATGAGATAATGCACAAAAGTGTGCATACTTGGTAAATCTGTCAACTATCACCATGATAACACTCTTTCCTTCGGACCTGGGTAAACTTGTGATAAAATCCATTGAAATCTCCTCCCAAAGTTGGCTTGGAATCAATAAAGTTGTAATAGTCCTGGGGTCTTAATTATTTCAAGTTTATTTCGTTGGCAAACCAAACATTCCACCATAAAGTTTTAAATATCTGATTTAAGGCCATCCCAAAAAAATCCTTCATAACCTTGTGGCAAGTTTTTAGAAATCTTGAGTGCCCTCCTAAGGGAGAGGTGTGCAATTCCCTAAGAATCTTTTGTTTGAGTTGGGAATTCTTACATAGGTATAACCGATTCTTGTACCATAACTAATCATTTTTCCAGCTAAATGTATCAGATGTACTGGGATCTTGTTGTATCTTTTGAATGAATGCCCACACTTCCTCGTCATTCTTCCATTCATCCCTTGCTTCGTTTATCCAATCCGGTTGGATAATAGAAATGGCACA
>APFE030603023.1:135865-182311 GCA_000404065.3 Pinus taeda | reverse complement strand
TCTCATAAATAGCTTTGTGTAAATACTTTCCTTTGATTGAATGACTTTTGAAAGCAATGGGTCTTTCTTCTTCCATTAAAACAACACCAATTCCATTTCCTGAGGCATCACATTCCACAATAAAGGTTTTTGTGAAGTCCGGTGTAGCTAAGACTGGTGCTTCGCACATTGCCTCTTTAAGATTTTCAAAGGCCTTTGTTGCTTTTGGAGTCCATGAGAATGCATCTTTATTCAATAATGTTGTTAGAGGTGCTGCTATTCTCCCATAATTCTTAACAAACTTGTGATAATACCTTTTCAACCCGAGAAATCCTCGTAGATGCTTTATGGATGTGGGGATTTTCCATTCCTTAATGGTTTTAATTTTGCTAAGGTATACCTTAACACCTTCATGAGATACAATATGACCCAGATATTCCATCTCTTTCACTCCAAAGAAACATTTGGATATTTTTGCATATAATTGTTTCTCCTCCAATAGTTTGAGCACCATGTCAATATGTTGGACGTGATCTTTCCAAGAATTGTTGTAGATTAGTATATCATCAAAAAAATACTAACACAAATTTTCTAAGGAAGGATTTGAAAATGGAATTCATCAAACCTTGAAATGTAGAAGGTGCATTAGTAAGGCCAAAAGGCATGACCAAAAATTCATAATGACCCTCATGAATTCTAAATGTTGCTTTTGGAATATCTTTAGTCTTTATTCTAATTTGATGATACCTTGAACAAAGATTCAACTCGATGAAGTAATTGATCCATGTAATTCATCCAATAATTCATCAATGATAGGAATGGGAAATTTATCTTTAATATTGAGCTTGTTGAGCTCCCTATAATCTAGAAAAAATCTCCATGATCCATCCTTCTTGTGAACTAATACTACTGGAGCAAAGAAAGAGCTTTGACTAGGTCAACTTATACCAGCCTCTAGCATTTCTGCAACCATACATTCAATTTCACTCTTTTGGACATAGAGATATCTGTAAGGCTTGATGTTTGGAGGAACACTTCCTGGAATCAAATTGTTAGCATGATCATCATCACGAATAGATGGGAGGCCTTTGGCAGTCCCAAAAACGTTGGAATGATTGTCCAAGGCTTTTTGGAGATCTGGAGAAATGGATGATTTCAATGTGGGAACCTCTAGTGAACATAATTGTGCAATTATGCCTCGTTGTTCTTTCTTTAGAAGCTTTGTCATTCTATTAGAGCTGATTATCGTTTCTAGTTTCCCTACTATACCTATTAATTCAACTTCCTTTCCTTCTGCAGAGAATTTCATGAAAAATTCTTGAAAATTAAAAGCGATTGTACCCAAGGATTGTAGCCATTGGACTCCTAATACAACATCAACACCACCCATTGGAATGGAAAGCAATGGGCTATTCAATACATATTCTTCCATGGATAGCTTGATATTATGGCACTTTCATGAGCAATTTATGGTTCCTCCACATGCAACCATCACTTGACACTCTGGTGTCGGATATAGGAAGCAATTCAATTCCTTGGCTATCTTACAATGAATAAAATTATGGATGCTTCTCGAATCAATCAAAACTATTACATTTTTCTTCTTGATTTGCACTTCTATCTTGATAGTTTGAGGAGTGGTAATTCCAGCCAATGCATTACAAGATATGGTCAGATTCATTTCTTCTTTTTCTAGGGTTTGTTCCTAGTGTATATCCTCTTCTTTTGGAGTTTTTTGCTCCTTTTATTCCTCCTCTTCACAATCTATGTAAAATAATTTCTTCTTGGCACACTTATGACCTTGAGTGTATGTGCTATCACAACTGTAACAAAGCCCTTTTGATCTTTTTTCTTCCAATCGTTGTGGTGTCAACCTTGTAGGTTATGGATGGATAGGGGTAGCAAAACTTCCATCTTTATGATTGTGACTGATAGGCCTCCTTGTTGCCATAATTTTTCTTTCCATTTTTCTTGCCAACCTGAATGCCTTCTCCAATGAATCTGGTTCCCAAAGGTGAACCTCATGTTGGATGTTATCTTTTAAAGTCCCTATGAACACATCAATCATATGTTCCTCTAGAATATCTTTTTCCCTTATATTCAATTTTTGGAAGTCCTCAATGTGCTTCTTCATTGAACCCTTTGTTTTTTATTTATCAATTGGTTAAAAAAAGTGTTCCTTTTTGTATCCTCATAATGTGCTATGATTTCATTTGTAAAAATAGCCCAAGTGACAATTTGTTTACGAGAGAAAAGCCATCGATGCCATATAAAATGATTTGGTTCCAAATATAAAGTTGCAATTTGTACCTTTTGTGTGTTTTACACATTATGGAGATCAAAAAATTGCTCCATTTGTAGTATCCATGTTCCGGGATCCTTGCCATTAAATTTCCTCATATCGATATTTGGAACATGGTCGTTCTTCGATCCAACGTTAGAGTCTATGAAATCATGATTAACATTTATTTTGTTCTCATCATGAGTTTCCTTTACTACCCTTTCGCCATTAGTAAGCATTTCTTATAGAACCTTTGCCAAATCTATCTTTGAATCTGTCTTCAAATCTGTTTTCAAATCGTCCATCTTAGCTTCCACGTCATCCATCTTAGCTTCCACATCATTCATCTTAGTTTCTATGCCTTTCTTTAAACCATCCATCTTAGCTTCCACGCCATACATCTTAGCTTCTGCGTCTTTCTTTAAACCATCCAGCTTAGATTTTGTTACCTTTTGTGCGAGTGACATTTGTTGCACTTGGTTTCATAATTTTGATATATCATGTTGCATTTCTTCTTCTTCTTCATGAGTCATGATAGGGATTTTAGGTTTCTTACTAGGTGTTTCCACTTTATTTCTTTGGAGCATCAATTACAGATAATAATGCTTCACTATGGCCTTTGAATTCCTTCAAACTAATTTTTCAAACCAAGCTTATGCAAAAAAATAAAAGTAAAAACTACACAACTTTTTTTTTCACTTTGTAGGAGCTTGATATTGAATCTAATGTATTTCTGTAATTTTGGATCTCCAAGGTCTGAAATTTCTCCCTGCAGTAACCCTATGATTAATATTTCTAACTCTGCAAGTATGATCAAGGTTGGATTCTCCAATGAAGAGTTATGCCAAATCTCCCACGATAACTTAAGTATAGACTTGTTCAGTAGAGAAAACTTGTACGACATGCCGCGGGTCACTGTTTCAACTTTAGGTTCTAAACATGGTACCCAAAAAACAACAATCTGTCCTCTTTCTGCAACTTCTTAAGAAAATTCAATCTGATGCTTAGAGAGAAATTTATGACGATTTTCCCAAGGTGACCTGTTTGGAATGTAATTTGGGGGTCTGCAAAAACCCTAAATTCCTAAGACTATGTCTCCGAAAATATAGCGAGACAAGATCTGAACATCAGAGTCGAGGTTTAGACCAATTTCTTCTCAAATGGTTTTTTTTTTTTTTTTTTTTTTTTTTTTTTTTTTTTTTTTTTTTCTTAACTTTGTACATATATTGATAGTGAACATTCCATGATGACATGTTTTAGATGAAATTATGGAGCTTGCACAAACCCTAGCTTTCTCAGATCATATCTCCCAAAATATAGTGACACAAGATATGAAATTTGGACCCAAGGTTCATCAAGATTTCATCTCAAATGGGTTTTTTGTTTCACTTCTAAAACGTCGCAGAAACGAAGTTATAGTGACAATTCCACGATGACTTGTTTGGAGCAACAAAACCCTAGAATCCAAAGCTCTGATACCAAATTTTATGAAACCAGCTCACAAAAAGATAGAAAAATCAGATCAACGCCTTAGAATTGAGACTCTTCGAGGGGGAAACCTCCTTTACATTACACAAATGAAAAATTCTTGGATGATACAAATGCCAAAACCTCCTTTCTATATATGGGAGTCTAAGGTGTCACAGTATAACCAAACTGACCTAACAACAATAATATAAAGGCACAAAAATAAGAATAGTGGGATTCTATAGGGTGCAATAATAAAAATAATGGATATAATGACAATAGTAATGGGGGAATCACTAGTATTATAGGGACCTAACAAACACTGTGACACTATATTCATTTGAAATTCTTCATCATGTTCTTCATCACTGCTACTTTCATAGTCCATAGGATTAAGACTAAGTGGACACTGTAACACTCTATTCATTTGAAATTCTCCATCATGCTCTTCGTCACTACTACTCTCATAGTCCATAGGATAAGGACTAAGTGGACACCGTGACACTCCATTCTTTTGAAATTCTTCATCATGTTATTCATCACTACTACTTTCATAGTCCATAGGATTAGGACTAAGTGGACATTGTGACACTGATGCAGGAGCATCTGGACTTAGCCAACAATGTGAAAGTTTATTCACATGTTGCGGCTAAACAAGTTGAATTTCATTGACTTGAGTGGTCAAAAGTCAGTTTTTACCAAGAGGATTGGATCTATCAAGAAATGAGTTGTATTTCATTATTGTAATAAGTAGAAAATGGCTTATTTTAGATTCAAAGATAAGTTGTTAAGATAGGTGTATGATATAGCTAGAAAATAGTGACTTGACTATTAGATTGTTTACGAATAAGGATCGAGTTGTTAGACACGATGGGATTGATAAAATGAAGAAAAATGTAATGTAAAAGGATGGACATAGAGAGAGAGGATGGAGTGAAGCGAGAGTCAAGGTCTTTTAATCAATGTAATAGAGCCAACGCTGAGACTTTGTAACCATTTTTTATTATGAATAATTGATGTGTGTCTATGATTATATTGATGTTGCATGTGATTATACATCATATCTATGGAAGTACCTCATTTTCCTTTGTTTCATTGTATTCGAGACGAAGTTGAATATTTCTTTGTTTTCATGTTCTACGATATAAAACACAGAGTTAATATAAGTTGCAGCCTTTTGTATTATTAACAGTTTTGAGCGTTTAAGATCTCAAATGTTGATCCACTTTTGAACCAATGGTGCGAAACCTTACCAACCATTGGAACACTTATATCGCATCGCAAATATTTCTTCACAAGGGCTGGACCTCAAGCCTCGAATAATTGTGATATGCGATCAACGTAATATCGCATCGCAAATAGACAATGGGGTGTGGTAAAATCACAATCTCAAGGAGTTGTGAAGTGCGATCATGAAATCTTGCATTGCAAGAAGGCTTGTGTATTATCGGAACCTTAGTTGTAGAAACACTGTGATATGCAATCCATCACATCACAACAGTTCACTGCCAAAGGAAAAAAGGCCTGAAACTATAGTGATTTTTGACTATGCGATTTAATTTGGGCCATTGGATTAAATGTATTAAGATCTATGGAGAATCATGAGCAGTACTATAATGAAGGTGAAACATCAGTGTTGGGAGCTGGCATTGGTCGAGGAAGACCAAAATCCAATGCAGTTCTTCTGGAGGAGATCCGAAGTCTACGCACGTGGATGGAAACAATTGCGACTGTTCAGAGAAGAACATCTAATGAAGGGGATGATAGTGCTAAATAAGAATCTTCTGAAGAAGAAGAAGAGGAGGAAAATGAATCTACCAAAGTTATTAAGATGCTGGCGAAAGTACGAGGCAAACCAAAGGTCGAAATTCCTACGTACGAAAGGGAGTCTCAATGTAGAAGAGCTAATGGATTGGATCAGATCATTAGACAAATATTTTGACTATAAAGAGGAAGTTGATGACAAGAAGAAGGTGAAATTTGTAGTTACCAGATTGAAGGGTCATGCAGCTATTTGGTGGGACGAGCTACAAATACCCAGAATAAGGAAAGGAAAGTCCAAGATCAAGCAATGGGACAAAATGGTAAGTAAGATGAAAGCCAAATTTATGCCTAAAGATTATTAGTTAATTCTTTTTAAACAGTTGCAGAATTTAAGGAAAAAAGGAATGTTTGTTAAAGAATACACAGAAGAGTTTTATAGATTGACTACTAGAGCAGGACATGCAGAAGATGACATGGAGAAGGTAGCCAGATATATCACTGGCTTACAATATGACATACAAGACGAGATCATCTTGTTAAGTCTGAAGACTATTGAGGATGCCTATCAAGTAGGTTTGAAGATAGAGGAGACAATGTTGAGAAAACAAAATCATAGGAATAGAGAAAGAAGCTCAGTAAGAGGTAGAGGAACTACCAAACCAAGGGGACAGCAACATCAGCATGAAGCAGGCAGTTCAAGTAGTAGACCACCAGAGAGAGGTGATTTTAATAGAGGAATATTTTCACCCAGAGGAAGAGGCTAAGGTAAAGATATTTGGTGCTACACATGTGGAGAATGGGGACATGTGTCATGGGATTGTCCTCATAATAAACTAGCAAGTCAAAGGAATGCGAATGTGGCTGAGGCAAAGCCAGAAACACCTTGACTTATGGAAAAGGAAGAATCTCCTAAAGTAGGAGAATCCCTAATGTTGAGAAGGACATTGCTTAAGACAGAGAAAGAGATTGAAGAACTAGCGAAGAGGAAGAATTTATTTAGAAATACCTATAAATCCAAAGGTAAGTGTTGTAAAGTAATAATTGACAGTGGAAGCACTAATAACCTTATTTCTGCAGAGATGGTGGACAAGCTCAGATTAGTGAAGACAGTACACCCTAATCCTTACAAAGTGTCATGGTTGTAGAAGGGCATCAGATCATTGTGACCGAACAATGCAAGATTGAAATACAAATTGGTATGTATAAGGATGTGATATTATGTGATGTAATTCAAATGGATGTATGCCATGTATTGTTGGGAAGATTGTTGCAGTTTGATGAGAAAGTTATTCATGATGGGAGGAGAAACACTTATACTCTGGAGAAGGATGGAACTAAACATACATTGCTGCCATTGAAGGATGACGCTAACAAAGGAGCACCTGGAAATAGTGTTCTGTTGATGAGCGGAAAGGAGCTATTGCAAGAGATTGGGAAAGGTGAAGAAATACATTTTGTTGTCATAGGGAGATTGAAGGTAATTTTAACTTCCACAAACTTAGATGATTTACCTGAAGAAATCAAAACTCTGTTAAATTATTTTTCTAATATTATTGTGGATGAATTTCCAAATGTATTGCCATCGATTAGGAGTATTAGTCATCATATTGATCTAATACCAGGAGCGATTTTGCCAAATAAAGCACCGTACAGATTGACACCTCAAGAGAATGCAGAAGTTGGAAGGAAAGTGCAGGAATTGATGGATAAGGGACTAATCAGAGAAACTCTTAGTCCATGTGTTGTACCAATAGTACTTAGTCCAAAGAAAGGAGGTGAATGGCATATGTGCACAGATTCCAGAGCCATAAACAAGATCACAATTAGGTATAGATTTCCTTCGCCATGCATGGATGATTTAATTGA
Source organism: Pinus taeda (assembly GCA_000404065.3). Taxonomy (NCBI): domain Eukaryota; kingdom Viridiplantae; phylum Streptophyta; class Pinopsida; order Pinales; family Pinaceae; genus Pinus; species Pinus taeda. The sequence goes on along the minus strand of APFE030603023.1, from coordinate 174,954 downwards.
TTGTTTGAATGGATCAAAATATTTTACTAAAATAGATCTAAAGAGTGGATATCATCAAATAAGAATTCGAGAAGGAGATGAATGGAAGACTGCATTCAAAACAAACAGTGGGTTATATGAGTGGTTAGTGATGCATTTTGGACTCAATAATGCACCTAGAACGTTCATGGGATTGATGAACGGAGTCTTGAAGGAATATGCAGGCAAGTTTGTTATTGTTTATCTTGATGATATTCTAGTTTTTAGTAAAATTAAGGAAGAACATTTAGTGCATCTTAAATTAGTTTTAAGAACTCTGCAGAAAGAGAAACTACTGATAAGTCTGAAGAAATTTAGTTTCATGAAAGAATAATTAATTTACTTAGGATTGGTAGTTTCTAAAGAAGGATTGAAAATGGATCCAAAGAAAGTCCAAGCAATTTGGAACTGGCCTATTCCCAAAAATATATTTGAGGTAAGAAGCTTCCATGGTCTTGCAAGATTTAACATAAATTTTATTAGAGGTTTTAGTCAAATTTGTATACCAGTTATTGAAAAAATTAAGGAGACCAATCAGTCGTTCAAGTGGATAGAAGCAGCAGACAAGAATTTTAAATTGCTAAAAAGGAAAATCACAAAGGAATCGATTTTAGCTTTGCCTGATTTTGAAAAAGTATTTCAAGTTTAAACAGATGATAGCGGAGTTGCAGTTGGCACAGTTCTGAGTCAGGAACAAAGACTAATAGCGTACTTAAGTGAGAAATTGAATGGAGAAAAGAAGGATTATTCTTCTCACGATAAAGAGTTTTATGCTGTTATACAAGCCTTAAAAAAATGGATACATTATTTGTTGCTGAAAGAGTTTATAATGTATTCTGACAATCATGCATTATAGTTCATAAACAACCAGCTGAAATTGTACCAAAAGCATGCCAAGTGGGTTGAATTTTTGTAGAGTTTTACTTTTGTGATAAAGCACACAAGTGGTAAGTTTAATAAAGTGGTTGATGCATTGAGCAAGGTAAGTTTGATTGTACAATAATTCAAATTTGGTGTTGTAGGATTTGAAGGAATGATTGACATGTACAAAGACGATGCAGATTTCAAAGATATCTATACAACAGTTCAAAATCCAATAGTTCATAACAGAAGTCAGTGGTTATATTATCTCATCCAAGGAGGCTTATTGTTTAAAGGCAACAAGTTGTGTATTCCCAAATTTTCTATGATGGAAAACATAATAGAGGAAAAACATAGTGGAGGATTATCTAGTCAATTTGGACAAGATAAAACCTTTGCTCAGGAGAATTCTTTTTATTATTGGCCAAAAATGTAGACTGATATTAAAAAAATTGTTGAGAAGTGTGGGATATGTCAGCATGCTAAGGGGAGAAGTCAAAACATAGGAGTGTATCAGCCATTGCCAATACCAAACCGACCGTGGGATGCAGTTAGCATGGTTTTGTTTTGGGTTTACCAAAAAATCAAAGAGGGAATGATTCCATTTATGTTGTGGTAGATAGATTTTCCAAGATGGCATATTTCATTTCTTGTAAGAACACTAGTGATGCAACACATATAGCTAATTTTTTTTTTTTTTTTTCAGAAATTATAAGATTACATGGATTTCCTATGAGTATTGCGTCTGATAGAGATACAAAGTTTGTAGGACATTTCTGGAGAACTTTTTGGAAGAAATTAGGAGCTAACCTCAGTTTCAGTTCAGCATACCACCCTAAAACAAATGGACAGACCAAAGTAGTAAATAGGAGCTTGGGAAGCATATTGAGAAGTTTAGTGTATCAAAATCCTAAACAGTGGGATTTAGCACTAGCTCAGGTTGAGTTTGCTTATAATGACACTCGAAACAGAAGTACTGGAATGATTCCATTTCAGATTATTTTTGGAATGAATCCAAGAGGTGTGTATGAGCTCAGAAATTTGGGTAAACGGGACACAAGAAGTGCAAAAGATGAAGAGTTTGCAGAGCAAATGCAAAGACTACAAGAAGATGTGAAAGGCGGATTGCAAGAAAGCAGTGGTAAATACAAACAGAGAGTAGATATGAAAAGAAGAGAGAAGCAATTCCAAGTGGGAGATTTAGTGATGGTATATTTGAGAAAAGAAACATTTCTTGCTAACACTTACAATAAACGAAAAATGAAAAGAATAGGACCATGTAGAATGGTAAGAAAGTTTTCAGCTAATGCATATGAAATTGAATTGCCAGAAAGGATTGGAATATCGCCTATTTTGAATATTGCAGATTTGTATCCATGCAAAGGGACAGAGACATAGCTACAAGAGGAAACTATAGAAGATGAAGTTCAAACCTTGAACTGGGAAGAAAAAATGCCAAAGACTATTAAGAAAGAAGTGGAAGTTGTTTTGGAGAAAAGAGTATCCAAAAGAACCAGAGAACATACTTATTTTCAATATCTAGTCAAATGGAAAGGACAGCCAGTAGAGGATGCTAGCTGGTTAACAATGGCAGAGTTGTAGAAGCATGGAGTAAGCCCTGAAAGTCTGAAGGATGATTTATTTCTTCCCCGAGAGTTTGATGCAGGAGCATCTGGAATTAGCCAGCAATGAGAAAGTCTGTTCACATGTTGTGGCTAAATAAGTTGAATTTCACTGACTTGAGTGGTCAAAAGTCATTTTTTACCGAGAGGGTTGGATCTCTCAAGAAATGAGTTGTATTTCATTATTGTAATAAGTAGAAATTGTCTTATTATAGATTCAAAGATATGTTGTTAGCATAGGTGTGTGATATAGCTAGAAAATAGTGACTTGACTGTTAGATTGTTTAAGAATAGGAATCGAGTTGTTAGACAGGATGGGATTGACAAAATGAAGAAAGATGTAATATAAAAGGATAGGCAGAGAGGGAGAGGATGGATTGAAGTGAGAGTCAAGTAATAGAGTGAGGATTTCCATATTGAAACAAAGGTCTTTTAATCGCTGTAATAGAGCCAAGACCAAGACTCTATAACCATTTTTAATTATGAATAACTGATGTGTGTGTATGATTATATTGATGTTGCGTGTGATTATACATCAAACCTATGGAAATCTCTCGTTTGCCTTTGCTTCTTTGTATTTGGGATGGAGTTGAACATTTCTTTGTTTTCATGTTCTATGATATAAAACACAGAGTTAATAGAAATCACAACCTTTTGTATTATTAACAGTGTTTAGCATTTAAGATCTCAACCGTTCATCCACGATTGAACCAATGGTGTGAAACCTCACCGACCGTTAGATCACCTATATCGCATCGCAAAGATTTTTCACAAGGGGTGGACCTCAAGCCTCGAAGAATTGCAATATGTGATCAATGTAATATCGCATCGCAAATAAACAGTGGGGTGTGGTTTAATAGTGATCTCAAGGAGTTGCAAAGTGCGATCGTGAAATAGCGCATCGCAAGAAGGCTTGTGTATTATCGAAACCCTAGTTGTGGAAACACGGTAATATGCGATTGCGATCCATTGCATCGCAACACTTCACTGTCAAAGGAAAAAGGGCCTAAAACTATAGTGATTTGTGACTATCCGATTTAATGTGGACTGTTGGATTAAATGTATTACGATCTATGGCGAATCATGAGCAGTACTATAATGAAGGTGAAACATTAGTGTTGGGTTATTAAAATAGGGGAATCAGAGTAAGCGTAGTGGGAGGAACTGTAAGGGAAGTAATAAACGTGGGGCCGATTGTTGAGATTTTCTTGAAGCAATTGATTCCTGCACCAGGCACTCTATTCATTTGAAATTCTTCATCATGCTCTTCATCACTGCTCCTCTCATAGTCCATAGGATTAGGACTAAGTGGACACCGTGACACTCCATTCTTTTGAAATTCTTCATCATGCTCTTCATCATTATTGCTGTCATAGTCCATAGGACTAGGACTAAGTGGACACCTTAACACTCCATTCTTTTGAAATTATTCATCATGCTTTTCATCGTTGTTGCTTTCATATTCCATAAGATTAGGACTAAGTGGACACCATGACACTCCATTCTTTTGAAATTATTCATCATGGTCTTCATCACTGCTACTCTCATAGTCCATAGGATTAGGACTAAGTGGACACCGTGCCACTCCATTCTTTTGAAATTCTTCATCATGCTCTTCATCAATCCTCCTCTCATAATACATAGGATTAGGACTAAGTTGAAATCATGACTCTTTATTTATTTGAAATTATTCATTTCGTCTTTCATCAGTGTTGCTCTCATAGTCCTTAGGATTAGGACAAAGTGGAAGATTTGACTCTCTATTCATAGTGGAATAATCTCCATTATATTCATCAATATGAATAGAGTTGTTATGCAACGAAGATGTTGATGCTTCACAAAGAAAAACTTCGGTATCAAAAGAATCCCAGCCTTTAAAATAGAAGACGTTGAATGATACAAATTCAGACTCTCCTAATGATAATATATATATTAAAGAATGAAAATTTCCCTCCAAAGTTTCCCTCCAAAAATTTTTGCCAAAAGTTTTCCCTCCAAAAATTTCGCTTCATATAATCCCTCAATTTTCTTCTACAATTTATTAAAAAAATTTAACTAAAATTTTCTTATGGAATAAATCTTTTAAATTAAAATTGTAAACTAAGTCTTTTACCTAAATTAATTTATTACTTAAACTATATAATATTTACTAGGCAATTGAATGTTTTTTTTTTTTTTTTTTATACCTTCTAAAACAAATTAATCCCACATTCACTGTGTTGTAAAACAATTCTGTAATGTTCGCTTTATCATAGTTCCCTACATCGCGATAACAAAATTTACATGTTAAAGGTTTTTTAAAAACAAACTAGTCCCACATTAACTGTATGGTAAAACAATTCCATAATTTCCGTTATATAATAAATTTCATTATCACTATTCCTCACATCACATCAAGGTTTTTCGAGTTTTATTAAAATACTTGGAGTGAATTTGTTGAGAAGCTACATTTCTATCAACAACATATTCAACAGAGGATTATCGCATTTGAAAGGTTAGTTTCTTTTTTTGTTGTATGCAAGTTTTAAAATCAAATAAGTTTAATGATTTTCTTTTTTTTTTACAAATTAAAAATTTAAATCATACATATTTACCCAGTACGTCTACACTGGGCATGGTGGGCCCGATCATGCTCTAGAAGGCCCAATTGGCTTGTGGGGGAGGGGTTGTGGCCAGCCCCCCACCCCACCCCGGTGACTCAAAGGCCATGGGGGTAGTAGGCCGTTGCACCACTTGGGTGGGGTGGGGGCCAGTCGTTGGGCTGCCGGGGTGGGGTATGGGGGCTGGCACCCGACCCTGATTTCCGAAGCGAGGTGGAAGGGGGTGGAAAGGGGTTGTATTTTTTATTTTTATTTTTTAATTGTTATGTTTACAAAACTAATTATCATTTATCGTTTAGTTTGTTAATTTAAGTTATTATTTTTTTGTAATTTACTGATTTATATATGTGCCTTTTTTTTCAAGAATAAGGAATCAAAGAAGATTTCTGTGAATATTTCTGGACTAAATGCCGTTAAAGATGGATCCTAAAAAAATATTGTTGAACGAACCAAACCTGAGCTGATAGCTACAAATATTTCAAGTTCCTCAAACGATAAGAAGACAATTTCATACTCGAAGAAATCAAAAGAAGTGAAACTTCCAGAAAATGTTTGGTATGTGAAAAAAGAGAAAGTAGAGATGTGCATATATATCTATATGTTGATATACCTAATGATAGTGGAATTTATGAGGTGCTGGGGAAAGGTCATAGGCATGTGTTCGGTACCGGACAGTGAAGTTGTTATATACTTACAAAACCACCCAAGTCACATGAAATGATTAAATATCAATTATTATATTCATTATATGACATGAGAGAGGCATATACAAAGTTGTGTAAACAAATCGTAAAAGAGATTACAAAAAATATCATAAGTATTGTTATTTATATTTGTGTTTTGCATTATTGTAACTACCTCATTATATTTTATAACTTAGTTTTTATTGACATATGATATTTTATTGGACAGAATTTTGTTGAAAGTGTTTCAATTATGTTAGGAGGCATTTATTTCCTAGAGCAGGATATTATGAATGTTGCCAACAATTTCTACTCAGTGTTAGAAGAAGATATGGCAAAAAAGCAAAAGGTAGTAATTCATGATGCTACAAAACTACATCCAAGGGATCAGAAAAAAATGTCTCTAGTAGATAAATGTCATGTTAAAAATTATTGTTTTTAGAGACATTTTTTGATGTGCATTGAAAAGTTAATTAACGATATATAAATATGCAAAGCAATAAAAACCTCACTACAAAAAAAAGAATTAAAATAAAAACGAGAAAATATGAAGAAGACCACTTCAAAAATTGTTAAATTTAGAAAATAATTATTTACATTTCATACATTAGAAAATTTAATGTCAAAAAATAGGTATTTTAAAAAAAGGGTCTGATGCAGAATCACCACTTTTTTAAATTAGCATGCAAATCACTAACATTCTAAAAAGTAATGTACATAAAAAAATTAAAGTGCCAAAAACTATGTAAAAAAAAATGTGTAATATGCATCACCCCTTTTCAAAATTGTGTCATTTTTTTGCTATCCCTATGAAATGGGTAATCATATCAGTTCCCATTTCAAAGTTTACATTGTTTTGTGCATAAATGCTTAATGTTTGCAAAAATGAGGAAAAGTTGGTGCAGCCTATGGTTAAAATGGTGGGTAATCTTAGATGATTTTTTACTATTTAATTTGATATTAATGTTTCATGGCATATGGTGAGATAACATCTACCCGTATTCTACAGATTAATCTACTAATCATTTTGTTCTACAGATTAATCTACTATCATTTTTGTGCACGCGGTAAAAAATTAACTTAATTGAAGACTAGCTTGCCCATCTTCCTTTTTCATGTGTGAGAAGCTAATTTAAATAATTCAACTTAGATTTACGATGATATTATATTTAGTTTCTACGTATGATTAAGTATCTTTTGGTGCATGGTAAGAACTTAATTTCATTGGATTCTCCCTTCAATAGAAACTTAATTAAGTTCATTTTTGTTTTAATATATGTTTCTAAAAATAATATCATAAAGATGGATTTGAAAATTTGTGATTTTTTTGATATGATTTTTTTAATATAATTTTATCTTGTAAAAAAGATTAGAGTTAAGTTGTGTAGCTATCACTAAAATCCTTTTAAAACTCTGAAATGTAAAACTCACACTAACCAATCTTAAATATTTTTTTATTATAAACACATTCAAGTATACTAGATACAAAACTTCATTTAAATGTTACTTCATAATTATAAGGAAATGATTTCATGAAGAATGTTTGCAATTATAACAAAAAAATTTTAACCTCGGAATCATCTTAATTTCAAATAATTTATTTTCTATATTTATCAATAATTATAAAAGAAATGATATTATGAAGAAATTTCCAATTATGAAAATAACATTTTTGTGAAATTTCTAAAAATTAATTTGATATTTTCAATGTCATTAATGATTTCGTTGTTTGGAACAATCATTTTCCATTTCACTCAACAATTAATAAACCTTTTAAAATATTTTACAAAGAAAAAATAATAACTATGTGCTTTAATGATAATATATAGTGTCCAATATTTTAAGTAATATATTTAAATAAATATGTTAGTTTTTTTACTACTTTTCGTAATAAATGTGTAAATCAATATTTTATTTCAACATGTAAAAATATATTATACATTATATGTATTTACATATTATCATTATATGTATTTACTTAACAAACATTGAAATTGTGACCAATTATTTAAAATTATAATATGATAATTAAGGAGTTACATTTCGCAAAATGATAAATTAAGAGTTAAATCCTTTTTACAACTAATGAATATAAAATAATCATTTTATACGTTAAATTTACGTTTTTTTTTTTTTTCCTAATTTTCATTTGAAAACCGTAAGTTATTTTAGCTTGTAAACCTTTAAGCCTCAAAATGAACGTAACCCATCAATTCAAAACATAACCCACCCTTCAAATTTCATCCACACATGGGATTTATATTTAGCCATTAGTCAAAATTATTTATGGAATGTAATTATTTCAATTATAAAATTTCACCTAATAACGTTTTTCGACAGGGAGGGAATTATTAGTAGAGTTGGTATATCTTCCCTAACAATATTGAAGCATTATCCCATCTTAAAATGAACACTAAATGTAATATTTCCACTTTGATAATTTTAATGATGAAAATCACATCCTTAAATTTTTCCTCGAACTTAACATCTGTTGAATTAATATTTATGGTAAAATAAAAGGAATGGTTAGTAGTTGTTCACACAATTAATAACTTCAAACTTTACATAATTGAGTACGAGGTTTTTATCAATAATGATTGTTATGCCATAAGATACCAAATGAAAAAATTATACGCAATGGTAAAATAACTAGGTGGTGTTTTTTGGTGAGGAGTTTAATATTAGTAGTGTAGAAACACTTCGAAGGGATAATCCTGTAGCAAATTTTCTTTCTAGGACTCATAATAAAGGTAAAGAAACTATTGCAGATGATGAATTTTTTAAAGTTTTTTTAAGTAGATGTGGCTAACTAATTAGTTATAGGAAAATTGTTGCAACATCTTTCATTTAGGGAATAAAAAAATATCATAAGACTCAGCGCATCTTACTTTCATTTAGGGAATAAAAAAATATCATAAGACTCAGTGCATCTTATTCCTGGATTGGAGGGGCCTCCTTAGTACCTAATTTAATTTGATTATTAGAAGGTGTGTACATGAAGATGAAATGTTTTGGAATATTGAAATTCTTCCATGATGAGGCATGCAAAGGGAACTTCACTAACAAGAGAACAACCTATAGAATGTTTCAATCAAGGTATTATTGGCCCACACTCTTTGTAAATTCCATAAAGTATGTTCAAATCTAAGAAAATTGTTAGTATATTGTACAATCACACAACATGCCTTTACAACATTAGGTACTCATTAATCTTTTTGAAAAATAAGCTTTACATATTGTAGGGCCTATTGTCTTAGTAGCAAAGAAGAAAAGGTATATTTTAGTTTTTATTGATTGTGATACTAAATGTGTCGAGGCTAAATATCTTTTTCATGCCTCTGAATGACTAGCAGTAAGTTTTCTATTTGATGATATTTCTACTCATTTTGTTGTGCCAAGAGAAATCATAATCGATTAAGGAGTTAAATTCACATTAAAAATAATACAATCCATCACTCAACAATATCAAATTAATCACTATAAATCCTCTCCATACCATTTGTATGCCAATGGCAAGTGGAGTCCACTAATAATGTCTTTAAAGTAATTCTAACAAAAACAACATAGTTACATCATAAGGATTAGGAAGATCAACTTCGTAACATAATTTGGGCTTACAAAAATAAATGGAGGAATATGATTGGGTTCGTGCCATATTAATTGGTATATGGAAAATGTGTCCTTGTTCTAATAGAATTTTATGTGAAGTCATTCAATACTGCATCTCATCTAGGTGTGAACCTCACATATGCACAACAATAAATAATAGATAATCTAAATTAATTAGGTGAGATGAATTAGGATGTAATTAAGAAAAATAGTTTTATCCAACAATAAAAAATTAAATCGCATGACAAGTTTGTTAGAAAAATTCAGAGAAATAAATTCAAACTAGGTGATTGGGTTCTACTTTTTCACTCTAAATTAAAGCATTCTAGGGGATATTTTACCACATAATAGCTATACCAATATGTTATTGGGAATTTCTTTGATAATGGTTTTTGAAACAATAAAAAATATTAATTACCACATAATGGCTATACCAATATGTTATTGAGAATGTCTTTGATAATGGTTTTTGAAACAATAAAAAATATTAATGGGAAAAGTAATTACATCTTGGTTAATGGGCATAAGTTAAGACTATATCAACATCTTTTCCCCATAGACAAATAAATTCAACATATTTTGCAACAATCTAATATGCAGGTAGTAATTCCAAAGGATCCCAAACTTGCTATAAATTTTATTTTTATTTATTTCTTATTTCCTTATAAAAAATAAAATAAAATATGTATATATAAAGGAGAAAAAAGAAGAATAATTAATCATAAAAGATTAAAAAATGGTTTTCAATTGTAAAAAACTAGTTCTCTTACACAATTGAATAGAAATTTTGCTTGAAAGCAAGGTAGCTATCTCACAAATATTCCCTAAGTTCTTTCGGAATAAAAAGGAGATTTTTAATTGTAAGATAAACAGGTTGACTTGTTTCAAAAAGAGGAATTTTTTCTGCGATTGATTTTTCCTAGCAACGACATCAAAACAATGTGAATAAGGTTTGTGAAAAACATTCTTATTACAAATCTTGAGACAACCACTCTTGTTATTGCTACCATAGTTAACATCGACTCCGTTGGTTAATTTTCTTGTACAACTATTTTCAACAATCATTTGGTTAACATCTCTATGGAATAAGAGAATGAATTTTATTCTTACTATCTCTTGCACTTATTTCATTGATCTGCATTTTTAAACGAGTTAATTTTGATAATAAATTAGGACCATAATTTTGACTAGGTTTTTGTACTTTAAAAATATAAGTTGAATTGGGGAAAGGTGTACCTACAAACTACATTAAAGAGAAATGGAGAAAGTCATTATTAATGTTACAAAATTAGCTTACATGTGAAGGGACATATGTGGTCACCTTATCTTACCACATCCATGTCATCTTACACTTTGAATCCAATAATTATTTTAAATTTCCATTTTATGTTTGCAAAATCCTCAGTAAAATGACCAAGCAAATATAGAAAAACATTGGGAATGTCAATAGTAGTTTATATCACCATCATTTTATTAAAATAATAATCATGGAAGAGTTATATAAAATAGGTGATAATTGAGATACATTCTTAGTGCGTAATGGATTTTTTGATGTGGCTATTTCACATGAGGAGATACCCTAGGAAGTGAATATTATATTTGAGCATTATGATAGAAATGAAAGTTAAGACCTTAGTCTCAATGTAGTTTAATTCTTTACAACTTCTAGAGATAATTATAAACAAAAATTTGTGCAAACTGAATATGCATAGCCTATTCCAATCACACCAGTCATCCCTAGGAGAATTACTAGGAGTATGACCAAGAAGAATCCTAAAAAAGAAAGTGTTGAGTCTGCATTACGAAGTACTCCATGTCTATCCAAAAATACTTCCTTTCATATTGAACCAATTCTAATTGGGCACAATCATGACCAAGAGGAGTGGGCAACACCTTGTCAAACAAGTCTAGAACTAAATTATTTAAGTCCAAAAATATTGTATATTAATACCCCGACTCTATTGGACCTTTAAAGAAAATGCTCAATCATTTTTGAAGATACCAATGACTAATATGAGACTTTAAAACAAAATGTGTCTTTTAGTACAAAGAATAGGTCAGTGCCTTTGAAATTAAAGAAGAAAAATAAGAAGATGGAGAGACTAAAGGAAGATATTTAAGAACTCAAGTTCTTGGATAGATATTTAAAGAGTGAAAATATAATTTTAAAGGAAAAAAGTGTTTATCTACAAGAGAAAATCAATAAATTAACATCAAAAAATAAAAGTTTCTTAACTTGTTAAAAAGTGGCAAACAAGAACTAGTATATGGCAATACATAATAGGAAATTGGAAAATAAACTCAAGGAAAAGTAGAAGAGGAAAGGGCCCAATATGCATATTTCAATCGGTACCCATTAACATAGTTGAATCATCAATCAATTTTTTCTTAGTTTCGAACAAAGTTTGTATTGAGACATCATCATTATATCTTGTTTGCATGAAGACACATGAGTGGGAGAGATATCAAGCCTATAATTTTTCATTTCTAGCAATCTATTTTTGACCATATTAATCCTCCCTTTTTACCATCTTGATATTCCTTTTACCAAATTTTTAATGAAAATACCATTCGATAGTTTACAAGGTAATTGTGTTGTTTACTTAATGGATTTTCAATTGCCTTTGGTAAATTAGAGTGATTAAAACTTTCTTTATTACTAATGATGGTTTAACTAGCTCAAATAGACTTGTAACTCATATGAGGATATAGTAACCCACCTTATAGTTTGACATATTTTTCCACATCGAGAAGGAAATCAAAGACATGATATTTTTTCATTGACGCCTCAACATGCTTCCATGTTCATGAAATTGGTTCCATAAAAGACCAAGGTAAGCGTTATCCCAAAATAAAAAATGTGCCAATAACAACTCATCCAACAAAAAAAATAAGTTATGGGCAATGATTAAGGATATTTTTTACCAATTATTTTGATTTTCGTTTATTTGTGCCAAGCAATTTACCAAATTTCCGTTCTTTATCTCTTGTGATGTGTATTTGATGCTCTTAACGTGTGGAATACGGGATTCGATAGAGTTCACTTGTGCACTCATTCTATAACATGTAATGCTTATATCAATCATTGAGAAAGAAATGCAATGCAATATTTTTAGTGAACCATCATTGTAATTAATCATTTAGTCAATCACTTAATAAGATGATCATTAGATTATGGAACAAAGCATCAATTTTCAATGTATTATTGAACATTTCTCTATTAATATAAAGCAACTAAGATGATGTTTTGAGATAGTTACATGTGTATGTTTTATTCTTGATATTCTAGTTTCATAAGAAATGTAAAACTAATTTAGGGAGGGGACTAGCGTTTCATCTAGGTCAATGTCACTCTTTTCCATTATGTATAATTATACAAATAAGTATAGCTAATTTATTATTTACTTCTTCAATTTCATGAATAGTTTGTGTTTTATTAATAAGTTCAATTTCTCTCTTTCTATTGCTTACATCTTTATTGCGTGTTATTTCTCTATGGAGAAGATAAGTTGTTAGCCTCTCTCATAAAACAATAATAAATCCAAAAATAATTTATTATCATAGGTTATAAAATTGAAATAAAATAATTATTAATTTATAAATTAAATTAATAATTATTATTGTAGAATGATTAATTAATTAATGGAGACAATTAGAAATTAGTATATTGTTGTAACAAGATATAACTCTCCAAATGTGTCGTATCTTAGGCTCTATTTTAGGATATTAGTTAGCTAGTTGGTTTGAATAGCATTTAATGTAAATGGACACTTTTTATTTAATAAGTGATCCATAATTAGAGGTAGTTAGGACATGGAGCTTATAAATAGCTCATTGCAAGAGTGTTTGGCAGTTCGGGTGTAAGCTCTTGCAAATCAATTATGTAATTTTTTTTTTCTGATTAATAAAGTTATGTGTCTGAGGACACTTCTGCCATTATAAGTATCCATTAAACATTGAATGACATATTATGGTTCTCATTTTATTATATGAACCCATAAATTGATATCAATGAAATATTGCAAACTACGTTGTTAAGAAACTTTATGTTTATCAATCCAATGATGAGAGATCTTTTGTGAAGTGTTAGTTGATGTAGTGGACTTATTTTATTTTAAATACTTGCTTGTATATTTTCATTTGAACTTAAACTTAGTAACCTATAGAAGAATACGTCTCATTGAATATTGGAACCAAGATTAGCTGCATAAACATGTATAGGGACATTTAGAAATATGGCTTGAATGGAGCACTACCTTTTATGGTTGGAAACACATTTTTTTATTTACCATCCAATGAAAAAGATCTTTGTATGATTCCTAGTATTTGTTTCAAAGTAACATAGATTTTAAAAGTGTAAATCTTGTTTTTACTATTAGAACAAATTTAAGAGTTTTTGTCATAGGTAAAAAAGTCCATTTATGTCGTACACCCTAGATATACAATGTTAATATTTGGAATGTTTATGCATCTAAATTGATCATTTATAAACAATTTAATGTCCATAATTTAAGTTAATTAAACATAGTAACAAAAATATTAAATAATGTTAATTTTATTTTAAAAAATAATTAAATTAAAATTCATTAATTATTAACATTATGGAAACAATTACATAAATCATTTATAATATTTTTAAAATTATATCTAATAGTTTACAATTTTTATAATAAAAAAAATCATTAATGTAATTCTACATATGTTTTCATTTTATTGAAATATTTCTAATTAAATATGAGCCTTTGCATGTGACATTAAAAATTTATCTAGCTTTCTTCTCATAAATCTATTCAAACTATGTGAAAATAATTTTCTTTAACAATATTATTTTCTATAAAACATAAAGTTAGTTTTTTTAAGTTTTGTTTTGTTTTTTGTTTTTGTTTTGGTTTTTTGTCTTTTGTTTTTGTTTTTGCTTTTTGTTTTTTTTCAAAGGAAGGAGAAACTAACATTTTTCAGTAAAAATGAAAATTCCTTACATATATCCATATACAAGCAACCATGTGCAATGATTATATCAATAAAAGGGAGTGTCAATTATGACTTATATCAACAAAATACATATAGAGGTTGCTCCTATAATAGTTCAAAAAATTGATGATCACAACTCACATAAATTTATCTATAAAACTGATATTTCTAGCTGCTTGTTAATGAAACCTACCCTCTATCCACCAACACTTGTTCCTTGTGTTCCTAAAAGAACATAAAGCATTTTTTTTACCTATACCCTCTTTGATAACAGATATGCTTCCTTGTATATATGATGGAAGGTGATATTTGTGAAAGACGATGCCAAGTTCTTAATCGCCTGCTTCCAATTGTGGACAGATGATACCTCAAGTTCCACCTTATCATTTACCCAATCAATGCAAATTCTGGAATCTCAGAACACTGTCAAAGAGGCAATATTTTGCCTATTCACAAAGTATAGTATGCCCCATAGAAATTAATTCAACACTAGTATTTTTACCCTCGCCACTTTCCTATACAATTTTATGACTATGATTCTCTAATAAAAATATAATTATCCACTCCCATAGTGTGATAGTTTAGAATCCCCATCAAAATAATCATTTGGGAAATAATTAGTGATTTCATGGGACTAGATCCTTCTAGTAGTTTTTTGTTTCTCCTCTAGACCAAACTCCATGAAGTAAGCAACTACTTGCGCACAACTCAAAAGGAGATAAGGAACCTTCCCCTAAACAATGTTCAAGTTTCTTCTTCTCCTTATGCACTAGAAGACGAAAAATGGAAGTCTTTTGTAAGTGTGATGTCTAGTCATCCAATCTCGTAAGCAATCACTGATAGAGGTTTAAACCCAAACTGAATTGATACCAAGAAAATATAACACCCCTTCCTAAATGCTTTTAGAAAAGGGAAAAGTAAGAATAAGTGTTGAATTGATTCCTCCTCACCCGAACATATGGAACATTTATCATAACCACTAATACCATGTTTCTTCATATTGTCCCATGTAGGAATATGACCCTTCAAAAGGATCAAGGTAAATATTTTGGGTTTCAACAATGCTTTCCAAGTCCATATATTTTTGAACCACCACATTCTATCGTCCTAATTGAATGAGATTGCAATAAAACAATAAGAATCATTTTACGATACTGTTATCGGGAAATCTAGTGTCTATGCAGAGCTGCTAGTCCCACTAAGACGGGTAGCTATCTTAGAAACAAACAGATTAAAGTTACTTTAGTTTTCCTTTACGAGAAGTAGATAGGAGAGGAGCAAAGAATAACAACCTCAATCTTTCGCTCAGTTCCTTGCTTGTTCCTTCTCCTCACTGAAAAATCTTCGCCGCTCTTTCCTTGACCACTCCGCTTCAAAGAGTACCTGTAAAGTCAAAGAAACATAATACCTTCAAAGTGCACAGATCTACAATCATAAACAATATAGGACTAGATATATATTGACCACACAAATGCATATATTATCAAACATACAAGAATGTGGAGGAAAACTTGAATAGATTTATTGATGTAAAGATTAGAAGAGAGGATTACAACCCATTGATCTAACCCATCGTCATCCTCCCAGCATGAAATCCCTTGTTCACCTCATGAAAAGCTTAGATCACCCAACACTATGATATTCTACCAGGAAACCAACAGCATTTTCTTACAAGATACAAGATTCCAGCCTCTGGATCTCTGGGATGAGGGATCCATATATAGATGATTGCAGGGGGTGAGTTAGCTTCTGGGATTTTGATTAGTGTCCTCTCTCTGATAGTTCTTGATTCCACTTGGAGATTGATGATATCTTACTCATCCCTGGGCGAATTCTGAGAGGCAAGTGTCACAGGAGAAGTTTCTGGAGGATTCCATGATCATCCACCTTGCAAACTGTCTTTGTCATTTGTCTACTCTCGCCCATCGCACCCTACAAAAGGGATTTCCAGTATGCATTGCACTTTTTGCACTGAGCAGGTGAGATGCATCACACCCTTAGCACTGAGCAATCTGTATGGTCCAGTTTTAACCAGTTCTGAGCAATTTTCTGTGGAGAACTTCTGGGGGATGATGTAATTAGCTCACCTTGTTCCTTTAGGGCATGAAACAACACTTTTAGGGACTTAGAAGCCCTTGGTTTATGGACATATACGATTGGGGTTGCAGTGCCCAAATATGTCTATAACAGTTGCCCCCTAAAACATGAGGTCGAAAATCTTTCGATGTCGGGTGAAATGCTTTATCACGAGGATCCGAGGTTTTTCGAACTGGAAGGCAACCTGTAATAAGATACAATACAATACATTATCTTCATAACATTTTTGTGATCTAGCTGAGGCAGGCATCCCCATCCTCAGCTTTATAAATTCATTTTGATGTACATAGGACAGACGACCGTCTGTGTGGCAGACTGATGATTCTGATAGAGCCATCATCCTTTGATTTGGATGATCATCTGTGCAGCAATGATGTACATTTGATGTCCTTATTTTCCTGAATATATTGCAGCCCGTATGGATGAAACTAGATCCGGGGTCTTCAAACTCGTTCAATATTCGCCCGAAGTACAAGTCGATCCATGTGAAAAAATGTTCTGGAGTCGAACATGGAAAGACATCGCCTGATGTAAGTTGTTAATAGGCGCGAGAGGAATCATTGATAATGACGATGACCCTCAAGGTACTACAATACATTTCACGTGGTGTGAAAATGGGACTTGGCATCGAACACCACGCAAAATCTCTCGTTCAAAGGCCATTGATTAAACCTGTCGCCAGAAGCAAGAAACTTGCCATTGAGGCATGCAAGCTTCAAGGTACTGAAAGGGTTGTCACTAGGTCGACTTCTTGGATAAAGAGTTGTCGTCAACAAGAAGTGACCCATTGTAGGAGGGCCTCAATGAATCCCATACCTATGACACGAAACGGAGCAAATGACTTTGCGAGGTGAAAACGATCTGATGATACAAGGTTTAGGGTGGTGGTCATGAAAGAATGGAGCATGAATGTATTGCAGCGGATGAGACACAAGATGGGTTGGCGAATTATCAGAGTGACTTTTCTTAAACATATCGGCGACACTAAAATGGATTGGTAGCGTTAACCCCAAAGATGGATGGTACGATGGACCAATGGTAGTATGACCAGTGAACGGAATAACCCAACTCGACTCAATCATGGTGATGGAGTGAAAGTGTCATGTTCAAGAGCGACTTTGCTACCAATAAAGTTTCTTCAATTTTTGTTCCCGATTTTTCCCCAGTCATTGCTGACCAGTACTTCTTTATTTTTATCAAGCTTGAGGAGGATAACATATCCTTGTTCTATAATTTTCCTTTGGGTAAACCCGTCGCTATGTTTTAATGAGCCTAGCGACAGTGAAACTCGTTCTCATCTCTATGGACAAGTTTGTCGCTACTGGTTTTAATGAGTTTAACGACAAAGACAACTCGGTCCTTTTTTAATTTTAGAGAGTCTGAAAAGGGACGGAAAGGAAACTCCAGTAATCCTTTTTCGTCATATAATCCCTTAAGTCCGAAAAAGTATAAAATAATACAAAAGGGATGAATTTTTGATAATTTTAACGAGCCGAACAAAACAAGCGCTCGATATTTTTGTGTAATAATCCCTCAAGTCCAAAAAGATTAAAATCTAGAGGAGGGATAGCACTTCCGATAGCTTTAACGAGCTGGAGAGGCCAATTGCCTGGCAATCTTTTCATATTTTACGAGTCATATGAAAATAGCTTAAAGGAGACTCGTTTTTGAGGAACAAGTGATATTTTTGGGTAGCTACTAATTCCAGGTAAGGTTTGGAATTTTCCAATCACAGCAGTGTCACAAGGATGACTAGTATAATCACTCGTCGCAGTTGTTCCTCAAGAGGGTAAACAATCAAATGGAGGCGTATGATCGGCTAAAACAGAGTGGAGGTGATGGTAAGAACACGACTAGGGCTCAGAAGCTGATGATAATGCATTCACAATGGTTATATACCCAAAGTTGGTTAATTTTTTAATGAGCTTAAACTATGGGGGAACATTTGCTCATTTCTTAGGTTTAATTTTTAACGAGCTTGAACTTCGCATAAAAACTGCTCTTGATAACGATCATTGATATTCGACCCACCGCTAACACTATGTTCTTTTGATGGTTGTACTACCTGTTCAATTACTCCATCAAACTAATTAGAAATGAGAATACATGCTTGAAAAATGAGTTGAAACACTAATACCCTACTCAAATTATGTGAAAAGTAACTTAAAAGTAGTTTTTATCCCTCATTTTACCATTTCATTTGAGCTTGAGATTGTTGGAGCTTTGGAGGTGTTTTCCCCCTTGATTTTCACTAGCTGATTCTAGGAGATTCTATGGATGATTCTTGGTGCCGTCTGGACCAGGTAGGAGCTAAACCTATGCTCTTCAGTTGCATTCTTTCCTTTTTGAATTCTGAGCATGTTTCCCTGCTTTCGTGAGCCTCTGGGGTTTGAACAATTCGTTCTGCCCCTATCGCACCCTGTGTATATCGAAAGGTGCGATGCATACTGGGCTAGCCATTGGCCAGTTAGTATGCATCACACCTAGTACACAGCTGGGGTGCGATGGGCGCAAGGAGGGAAACTTGTGCACTATTTTTTCATGTAAATTTTGCCTTTTTCTTGCCAAATCACGATCTTGACTCTTCTCTTGTTTGTTTTCAGAGATTCATCGGACCAAAATGGTTGTTACATGGTGAGAAAGCGAGAATGAAGAAGAGGAAATGGTTGCTTTACATGATCCAGGTACGGTAACTGCATTGTAGAACTGTGGTTTGCTTAAGTTCTTCCGCATATCTAGCATGAGGCAACAAATCAACTTCTTGCAATATTTCCTCAATGCATGGGATCCTACCAACCAGGTGTTGTAGATCAGAGGAAAATCCATCCCCTTGACCGTTGTGGACATCTACTTTTTGACTGGTTTATCGAGGCGTGGTGCCCCTCTCTCACTATCAGGTTCCGCCCGAGGGGGCGAATCCGTGAGGGATTATATTCGTCGATACTGTAGAGAAGGATCTCAGCCGAGCAAGGACGGCAAGATCAACATCCGAGATGTCACTGACTGGTCCTTGAGGACCATCTTGTTCACCTTTGCTAGACTGGCTTGTAGTGTGGCTCTTCACTTGGCCAAGAGGTCCTATATGTAGTATGCCTTAAAATGCCTTGAACTGAAGGTGTTCAACTGGTGTGATGCAATACTTCTGGTGATAAAAGAACAGCTTACCAAGGTGAAAAACGGATGATCTAAGAACTTTGGCTATGGTTCCATTTTGACCACTTTCGCCTTGGAGAAGATCCCACTGATGCAACCGCAGTACATTTCACTTGTTTTGACGCCATCGACTGAGCCACTGATGCAGAGATGGGTTGACCTTATGGCCCGACATGCTAGTCAACCACATGTTTCTTTCTCTGATGCCTTCTTTGAGTGGTTCGACCGTTAGGAGATGGTTTATGCTGAGTGTCCGTATGCTGGTATGGATTTCTGGCGTGACCCAGATTTGGTGTTGCCGGCTCATGAGCAGTGGAGTGCTATAGGTAAAATTTCTGAGCATATCCCTGTTTATTGATTTTATAATGTTCCTGTGCTTTCTTTTACCAAGACTAATCAAAACTCATGTGCTCATGCAGATATCGAACCGGTGTGACCAGCAATACGCGTGAGAGCACCAGTTGTCGTTCCAGCAGGAGAGGCTGTAGGGAGGGTTGTCCTTCGCGACTTGGATGTGGTTGAGACTCTTGCAGCATTGCAGGATCAGATCAAAGGCCTCACTCTCAGTATCCCAGATGTGAGGACTGATGAGCTGCCTCTGAGATTACAGTGACATACCACTGGCATGCCACATCGATAGACTAGGCTTTTACGCATGATTGCACAGATAGTGACTTGTTACCACCAGCACCATTAAACTAGGGTGCCCCCCTAGCATTTTGAGCTTTTGGGTCATTTGACCGATTTTGTCTTGGATACAGAACACTATGTGTAAACCATAAACAGTTATATATATATTTTTGATTTTCGGAGCTTCATTTTGGTTAAGTTATACGATCCTAATGCAAATATTGATGAAATGATTTTCTTTTATAAATGTCGCAAATGTCTACCTAACACATAATTTTCCAATGAATCTGTTAATGTGTTTAATTTTCTGGAAATATGTTGACATTGAATCAAATCAAGCTGTCTTTCCAAAATTTTGACCTTTAGGAACATGTGATAGATAGCTAGATTCCGTACGGAGTAGATACCGGTGAGCTGTAGAATGACGAGTTGTGAGTCGAGCCTGACGGCAAGTTGGCGTATGCCATTCGTGATGGCATCAGAGAGGAGTTCTATCAATGCACTGTATTCAGCGATGTTGTTCGTTGATTGACCAATACACACCCCTCTAAAACTCACTAGCTCGCCGCATAGATCAAAGATGGCCCAGGCCGCGGAAGATAGGTGCCGCGAACTACGATTCGCTCCGTTTGCATATCCAACAAATGATTCCAATAGGTTCGACATCTGCAACAAATGCAAAAGTGGATTACCTAACCAAAAAAATTACTCTTAGAGAAAACAAAAATGTAACAAAAGCATAAGGGTTACCATACTGAGTTAAGCATAGTAACGCTTAAGGTACAACCCGTTGTGGGGTTGCGCCAGTGGAATCCCATCATAATCCACTAACTCATAGGCTCCTTTTGCTAATACACGCTTGACAATATAGGGGCCCATCCATAGAGACTTGAACTTATCTGCTCCCAACTTATCGGACTCCTGGTCGTAAAGTAAGACCAGGTCACCTTCTGAGAAGACACGAGGTTTGACATTCTTGTCAAACTACGCCTTGACTCGTTTCTTATGGGCGTAGTTAGCCAAGGCAGCATCACGATGAGTTTCATCTAGTTGGATTAATTCCAAGAAACGAGCCTCCTCTTTTGAAGTTCCGGGGAGAAGGTTGACTACGAGCTTGAGGGACGAGATTTCACACTGAACTGGCAAGATTGCTTCTAGGCCATACACCAGCTGAAAGGGTGTAAACCCGGTCGCATTTCTCACCGATGTCCAGTATGCCCACAGGGCTGAGTATAGGATTAGGTGCCAACTCTATTTATTGACTCCAATCATCCTTTGGAGCATGCACTTCAGGACTTTTTTGATTGCCTCAACTTGCCCATTAGCTTGCAGATAATACAGAGTAGAGCTGTCATGGGATAGTCCTAATTTGGTAACCAACTCAACCATCATGTGATTGCGAAAATGTGATCCATGATCTGTGACAATAGCATATGGAACACTGAATCTGGAGATTACATGATTGAAAAAGAAAAGGGCAGCCGTTTCGCCACTGTTGTTTAATGTAGGCATCGCCTCAGCCCATTTCGTAAAACAATCAACTTCGACTATGATATATCCATGCCCCCCAACCGAGGTGGGGTTACATGTCATGAAATATATGCCCCATTTGGCGAATGGTCCAATAGAGACTACTGGTTGCAGAGGTGTGGGTGGTATTCTGGTTTTGCGATCAAAGATTTGACAAGCATGGAAACTTCTGACTGTGGTTATGCAATCCTTGAACATTGTTGGCCAGAAGTATCCTGCTCGTAAAAAAAATTTCATTGTAGCGTAACCAGATTGATTCCCCCCACACAGGATTCTTTTCTTTGACTGAAAATGACACTTGCGACACTTCCAAATCAAAAGACGGCAGTTTGATTACACTACTTCTTTGTAAAGGAGAACCGTAAATAGCGAACAATACATAAAAACATTCATAGTTCTTTGTACTATGGAGGCTGAATCATGCAAAGTAAGGGAGTTTCCACAGTGGTATATTGATCACAGATAGAAAAACTCCTGAATAAAGTTGAAGAGAGTGAACAAAAAACCAAAATTTGGAAGCATAAGAGGTCTTATCTGATCATCGCACCTGTAACACAGGGAAAGAGCGATGCATCTCACCTACTGCACATGAGAGGTGTGATGCATCCAGATTCCCAAGAGGAGAAGGTGCGATGGTCCAGGGACAAGACTTCAACTTGGTTCTTGGTCACAGTTTGTAGCTTAGTTCAGGGATTTAGGCCGAGCTAATGATAGTCAGTAAATGCAAATCGTAGTGGCTAATGTAATGAGGCTACTTGAGCCACCACCAGGGCAATTAGGATGTTTGCAAATCAATTGTTCAATTTATAAACAAAACCCGGAGATAGACTGAAGTAGCATTCATCTACTTTGCACTTGCATAGAAAATGCAGTTCGAAGGCTAGTTGGCTTGACTTCAGGCTTTGTCTGTAAGTTTATAAAGCAAACAAATATAGACAAGCAAACAAGCTATTCGCTCCCTAGAGGAGTCACCATTTTGTTATTGGGAAATCTAGTGTCTATGCAGAGCTGCTAGTCCCACTAAGACGGGTAGCTATCTTAGAAACCAACAGATTAAAGTTACTTCCATTTTCCTTTACGAGAAGTAGATAGGAGACGAGAAAAGAATACCAACCTCAACCTTTTTCTCAGTTCCTTGCTTGTTCCTTCTCCTCTCTGATAGATCTTTGTCGCTCTTTCCTTGACCACTCCGCTTCAAAGAGTACCTGTAAAGTAAAAGCAACATAATACCTTCAAAGTGCAGAGATCTACAATCATAAACAATATAGGACCAGATATATATTGACCACACAAATGCATATATTATCAGACATACAAGAATGTGGAGGAAAACTTGAATAGATTTATTGATGTAAATATTAGAAGAGAGGATTACAACCCATTGAGTTGACCCAGCATCATCCTCCCAGCATAAAAGCCCTTCTTCACCTGATGACAAGCTTAGATCACCCAACACTATGATATTCCACCAAGAAACCAACAACACTTCCTTACAAGATACAAGATTCCAGCCTCTGGATCTCTGGGATGAGGATCCATATATAGATGATTGCAGGGGGGTGAGTCAGCTTCTGGGATTTTGATTAGTGTCCTCTCTCTAATATTTCTTGATTCAACCTGGAGATTGATGATCTCTTACTCATCCCTAGGCGAATTCTGAGAGGCAAGTGTCATAGGAGAAGTTTCTGGAAGATTCCATGATCATCCACCTTACAAACTGTCTCTGCCATTTGTCTACTCTCACCCATCTCACCCTAGAGAAGGGCTTTCCAATATGCATCACACTTTTGCACTGAGCAAGTGAGATGCATCGCACCCTTAGCACTGAGCAATCTGTATGGTCCAGTTTTGACTAGTTCTGAGCAGTTTTCTGTGGAGAACTTCTGGGAGATGATGTAATTAGCTGACCTTGTTCCTTTATGGCATGAAACAACACTTTTAGGGAATTAGAAGCCCTTGGTTTATTGACAAATGTAATTGGGGTTGCAGTGCCCAAATATGTCTATAACAGATACCCTACCAAAAGTAACTTTTCCAATCCATGTCAAAGTGTTAACAAGTGAGGATAATAAGATTCTTGACTACTGCAAGTCCTCCATGTATGTTTCCCATTGTGCTACCATATCTCCCTCTAGACCCAAGTCTAATGCAAAGACACTAAGTAATAAAAGAACATGAATAATTTTCCTTGTTAATTTGAATCAAGAAGAAAATGTATTTTTCAAGAAGATAATTGATAAGTTGTGTAGAAAACCTATAATTTCCTTTATTCCCTTCAAAAGCATCCACTCCCACTCTTACCAACCAACCCAAACCTATAAATCGTTGTAACTTTTTGAAGATCCACTATTTGATTACTAACAGTCTTCTCCAAAAGTATGATTTCCATATCCTTTGATGTTCTTGTGAATGAATCCATTCATAAACCCCTATATTCTTAAAATACTTGTTGAGAATGACTTCATGCCAAATTCCCACTCCAAAAAGCACCCTCCATAAAGCATTGACTGCAAATGTCCGTCCAAACCATTTGATGTTTTTTAGCCCCGATATTGCATCCTACACAAACCTAGTAATATCCCTCAACTTGACAAGGTGGATATTTTCCTTCTCCTTTGAACCCGGTCAAATGAAATTTGATGAAAGAGTGTTTAACTTATTGATAATGCCTTTGGGAATTTTTGCAATGAGCATTGAATATACTGGTAGGTTTTGGAGGGAAGCCCTTGGAAAAATCAACCTACCACCATATGTTAGTCATCTCCATTGTGAAATATGGTAATTTGAGGCCTTCAAGAAAAACTCCAAGTAAGTAAAGCCTCTTTCCAAGGGTTGGAATTCGAAAGAAAAAGACTCAATAATTTTGTGTAATGTCTCGTCATCCACAATCGATTCAATAAATAAATACTTTTCTCTATTATAAAAACACCTCATCGCTCTCTCAAAAATCTAAAAATAGGATTCCCATTCCTGCAAAATACCCCTATCGAAAAGAAGCACATCGTCAATGAAATATATCTTGATATTTTGATGCCCCTAATATTATTTTTCTTATTTTCCACCTTAATTAGTTTACTGATTCCTTTAATAATAATTCGAAATAGTAAGGGCGAGAGTAAACAACCTTGTCTCAACCCCCAAGAAGCCTTGAAAAAAAATGATGGAAATCCATTAACCATAACATTAAAATTCACAGAAGTGATACACATCATGATCCACCCCAAATTTTGTGTGATAGGCCTACCTTGTACAACACAATGTGTAATAAAGTCCAATCAACTCGGTGATATGCGTTAACAATGTCCAATCTAAGGATCAGAGCCTTCAAGTGTCTATCCTTTATTGAGTGTAGACCCTCTTGTGCAATAGTTATTGCATCGTCGATTTGCATGTCCTTAAGAAATTTGAACTATTCCAGGGATAAATGTCGTGTCTCTTAATCGATATGCAATGATATTTGAGATAAACATATACAACATATTACATAATGAAATAGGGGAGAAATATTTAAAATAAACTAGTTTTGATGTTTTAAGGATTAAAGCCACAAATGTAAAATTTAATGTACCTGATACCTTCAAATAAATCCTAGATTCCTCCACCATTATAATAAATCCTTCCCTGTAAGGTCAAAGAAGAAGATAAAAAATTCAACTGACTATTATTTAGAGATAGGGCTCTTGTCATTGGAATAGGATTTTAAGAATCCAACCACCTCTGATAGAGTAAAAGGTCTACCAATGTTTATTAAGTCTTCATGATTAAAAATACATGGCAAATTTTGTGCAACTTGGATTTGCAAGTTAATATCAACAATGTCTCTTGCCTTCTATTGAATGCTAAAGTATTTAACAACCTCCTACTAAAAATCTTCCAAAGTTTTAATAAGACTACCATCTTCCTTATGAATCTCCAAGATGGTATTGTCCTTCTGCCTGTGAGGAAAATTTATGAAATAAACTTGTATTTTTGTCTAGATGAAATCTAAATAGCTTGAGTTTTCAAACACCACTCCTCTTCTTGAAGTCTCAAGATGTATCTCTTTCTTTCTTCAATATCCACTACTTTTAGCTTTGAATCGTCTGAGAAGATGTTTATTGTTTCTTGATATTCCATATGTTCCATACCTCTATCTATTTCTTCCAACTCAGATAAAATACCCTTATTTTTGTTCCTTTCCCATAACTTGACTTAATTTTTAAGAATTATTAGTTTTCTACAAATTCTATCCATATGGCCCAAATAAATCTCCTCAATTTGTTAGTTCCAACAACCTCATACAAAATATTGAAACTCCACCTTCTGAAACCATGCATCGTTAAACTTATAGGGGTATTTCTGATGTAAGGATTCATCCTTAAATTGAAGAAAGATAAGATAATAATCTGAGATGCCAATAGAGGATACCCAAGATCTACATATACCCAACCTTTGAATAAGATCATCCAACAATAGGAACCAATCTAGAGGTGTTCCCACTCCATCACTACCTGAATGACCATTGCCCTAAGTCAACTGGACATGAAAAGGAGCTACATCCCAAGGTGCTGCTATGCAAAATAATTCCAGAAAAAGACTGCATAAGGGTCCAGTCTATTGTGATCTCCCCAAATCGCATTAATATACATGGTAAAATTTGCATCCCACACTATAAGGAGAGAATCCACACTTAGAAGGTACTCAACATCTCACTAGTTCCAAAAATCTAATCAAGCTACATATGGTCCATAACAATTGATGATATGGAGTTTATGCATTGATCCCTTAAATCTACACGTTAAATGAATACATGAACATGAGTTATACATAGAAAATTGTTCTTTAGAGGATTCCACATTGATATAAATCGCCCTAATAAGCCCCTTGATCTAGTCACAAAAATATTCCAACCTGGCCAAAGGCTATGAAGATAAGGACAAGAATTTTCATCATTCACCATTGTCTCTTGAAGCAATATTATGGAGGGTTTTGTCGAATTTATGAGATACATGGGGGAATTTATTTTGGAGGCATACCCCATACCATTAATGTTCAGTGACACAATTATCGTTTGGGAACTAAATAAGAGAGAAAATCTTTACGATCCCTGTCACCATGAGAATTTGTAAGAGTTTTTGGGGACTTTGACATGAGTATTAATAGAATGGATTCAAGAGTATAATCCTCTAGAAATAAATGTTGTCTTTGTTTGGCCAAACCTTTTTTCGAAATTTTATATTGAGAGTGGTCCTTGGTGGAGGGCGAGGGGGATTATCGGTAGGGGAGTACATGGTAGAAAAAATATGCAAGAGATTCAATGGTAACAATGGATCAAAATAATTATAGGGAGAGAAATCGTAATCCAAATTAGGAGAAAAGGTTTGTGATGGCTCCCCCATAAACGGTGTGCTATTTAAGGGCCCCTACTTATGAAGTTCAACATACCGACTAGATTTAATAAGTGTTAGTAGTGGATGATATGACAGGGTTTTAAATTGATACATTGTGGCTGTCCTACAGCTCCATCAAGTTGTACCGTGCTCAAAAATATTAGGTGAAAAATATCTAGGGCAATGAATATTTTGAAATATGTCCCCTACCCTAGGCTCATCAACGCTTCCTTAGAAATATGATGGAAAAATGGTACAAAACCCACATCCTTTACAGAAGATGGAGATAATGTGCCTTCATTAATATTATCCTAAGGCCATGGAATATCATGACAAATAAATGGTGAGAAAGAGAAGGAGTTTGTGTTTGTACCTAATGTATGTTTCCTTGAAGATGCAAGGGAGCCCACCACATTGTCACATACCTCCACTACAGTGTGTGAAGACAATCTCCTACCCTTTAACTTGTGATCCCACTTCCTGCTAGAGGCGAAACTCCTGATAAGGTGTCTATTTATGAAATGAATGACACAAATTTTATTTTTATACTTTCTTTTTCATTTGTAAAATATTATGTAGGGAGTTGAAAATTCTAGTTACTCAAAGCTTAAGATTTTTATAAACTCATGTAATAGGAATATACAAAATTGTGAGCCTAAAGTTATGTATGAGGAATATATAGAAATTGCACATTATAATAATAGTTCATTTTCTTTCTTAATATCTTTGATGTTTAATATATCAATTATTCATTATGTACATCATATTTATAAAAAATTAAAAATTAAAATATATTATACCTTACATATATTATTGATTCTAGAGAGTGAAAATTCTCAATCGTGTGGAGAGAGAGAAATATGGAGTTGGAGGAGGAGAGAGAGGGAGGTAAAAAATAGAACATAGAGATATAGGTAGAGAGAGGAGAGGAGTGATAAGAGAGAGATAGAGAGAGAGTGAGGGGGAAGAGGAGAGGAGGCAAAAAGGAAATACAGAGAGGAGAGAGAGAGAGAAGGAGAAGACAAAGGGGAAGAGAGATAAAGAGAGAGGGGTGGGGGCAGAGATAGGGAAGAACACAAACATAGAGAGATAGATGTGGAAAAAGAGAGAGAGTGACAAGGGAGAGAAGGAGGAAGAGGAGAGAATGAGGGAAGGGAGAGAGAAAGGAAGGAGAGAGAGGTGAAGAGAATGGAAAGAGAGAGATAAGGAGACAAATAGATGGAGGGGGGGACATAAGGGGAGAGAGAGATGGAGATATGGAGGGAGATAGTGACAGAATTGTGTGTGTGTGTGTGTGTGAGAGAGAGAGAGAGAGTAATTGGGTTGAGAGATAGAGGGAGGTGGGAAAGAAAGGGAGAGAGAGGAAAGAGAGTACTTGAGAGAGAGAGAAAAAAAAGAGCAGGAGGGAGAGATATGGAGTTGGAGGGAGGGAATAAGAAAGACAAAAAAAGATAAAGGTGGAAGGAAGGAGAGAGGTTAACAAGATAGAGAGAGAGAAAGTGAGAGAGATATAGAAGGAAAAGAGAGTGAGAGGAAGATGGAGAGAGAGAGAGAGAGAGAGAGAGAGAGACAGACAGACAGACAAATATGGAAACAGAGTGTGTATGCTTGGGCGGTGAGATAGAGAGACAAAGAAGGAGAGATGAATGGAGATAAAGATATAGATGAATGGGGAAGAGAGGGAAAAAGTGAGTGATAGAGAGAGGGAGGGAGAGAGAGAGAGTATGTGTTTGGGTGGGGTGGGATAGAGATACAAATAAAGAGAGATGGAGGGAAATATAAATATAGATGATGGGGGGAGAGAGAGAAGAAGAGAGAGAGGGAGAGATAAGGGAGAGAGGAAGGGGAGATAGAGAAAGAGAGAGGAACATATATAGACACAAAGATGGAGGGGAGAGAAAGAG
The DNA here is from genome assembly GCA_000404065.3 of Pinus taeda. Lineage (NCBI taxonomy): Eukaryota > Viridiplantae > Streptophyta > Pinopsida > Pinales > Pinaceae > Pinus > Pinus taeda. Next base: position 145,907 of record APFE030603023.1, on the reverse strand, counting down.
AAAAACATATAAAACTGTAGATATTATATAATATTATATAATATTGACCATTATTAGGCATAGAGAAAGATGAAGTAAGGATTTTACAAAAGGTAAAAGAAGTTGGATTTAGAAGGCCATGAATATTTCGGATTTTCACTGAAATAGATGCATTGATTTCAATGTAGATCTTGATTTTTTATTCTTTTTTATTGATTTCATTGGATGCATTAATTTTAGTGTGATTGTTTCTTTCTATTTCTATTTAGTTGCTCGCATTAGATGAATTGATTTGAGTGTGCATGTTTCTTTATAATCCTATTTTATTGCTTGCACTAGATGCATTGATTTCAATGTAGATGTTGATTTCTAATCCTATTTGATTTCTTGCAGTAGATGCATTGATTTCAATGTATATGTCAATTTCTAATCCTATTTGATTTCTTGCAATAGATGCATTGATTTCAGTGTAGATGTTGATATTTGATTTGTTGTAACTAGATGTATGATGTACATTAATTTCAAAGTAATTAGATTAATAGTGCGAATTGATTTCAGTGTAAGAACAAAAACATATTGATGGCATGCATTGATTTATATGTTATAGTAATTCAACCATAAATAAAATACTTGAATTTTCATCTTAACTAAATTGTTCGCTTACATGAAATGTTTGGTTCTTGAAACTGTAAAATATTTGTAATTGACTAAATTCTTATTATTCTCATTTCATGATTCAACATTGTTAGTAACTTTGGATTCAAATGAGGTAATAGAAAAAAAATACCATTGAAACTTACTTTGGATTTAACACTCCATAAGTCACAATGATTGACAATGGAGATAATTATTATTAATATTGGAGAAAAAGAGAGACAAGGTATGTTATTTAGTACAATAACTCGAGTTAAATATTTAAATGGTCTATGATTTCAACCACTCTTTTTATATGATTGATACGAAAAGATGGAAAAACTAACATGTATGACAATAAGAAAAGTAAAAGAAAATAGTTTGAGAATAATCACAATCAAGACTATTTGTAATTGACTACATTGTTATTATTCACATTCTTTATCGTTCAACATTGTTACATTATCACTTTTCATTCAAAACTTTTATTTCATCATTTTTCATCGTTCAAGTTATTAACAACCTCTATCATCTAAAACAATGGAGGTCACTGAGTAAATTTAAAATTAAAATGGTGAGGTTAATATTAGGCATATTTAGCATATTTAGAACAATCATAATAATTAGATGTTCAACAATTTTTGTGTGACCATGCACTACTCAAACCAACCTAGATCAATCTCACCCCTATATCTCTTAAGCCAAGATGGATTAAATCTCTTAAGATGCAAACCTTTCTTCAGGTTTTGTACTAAACAAGGAGGTTTTCACCTCGATAAATTTGATCCCTCTTGGCGCTTGATAGATCCGGGATTAAGTTGGATTTAGGCTTGTTATAAAAAGAATTAAGATACAACTTTTATTATATATATATATATATATATATATATATATTTTTAAACAATCATATAACAATGTTCTTAACCATGGAGATTCACCTTACTTTCCATGAAATTTTTAATTGTAAATAATTTTGTTACAATGCCATGGCTTATTAATACCACATGTGCAATAAGATATGTGTTGATATGACTTTTCTCTAATTAATTTATTTGAGATAAATTAATTAAAAGAATATATTAATTTAAAGATAAATATTAATCTTTGATTTGTGAATACCATCCTAAATATTCTAACATATTACATGCAGAATTATCATTTACCTAATAATTATTAATAATCAAATTAAAATAGTATAAAACCTATTCTAAAATATATACACCTATTTATTATATATACACTATTAACTTAATAAGTAAATAAAACTAAAATTAACTATAAATAGATGTGAATGGATATAGTGCCCATTTAAATTTGTTTCCCATTTTCTTATCATCTGAAATCTATTGGATAGGTATATTTCGTATAAACCTTTTGGATAGATGCCGCATTCAAACATATTATAAATCTTTTTTGAGTCCCACGTAAAGTCACTTGTTAATTTCTTCGTTGAAGTATCTAGAAACTTGTTAATGTTCACGAGAAATGAGAACATTCCAATACTTCGTTCTGTTGAGAGTTTGTACTTATCATTGCCCGATGTTGTTCCCTTAATGAAAATTAACATTCGATACATTGCTATTGAGATTTTCTTTCGAGGGTATATGGTAAATTTACAACGAAAAAAGACTTCGAAATATAATTTTTGCCATGTAGAGAAGTTGGAGTATAATGGCGAAAGTTTTCAAGAGAGTGGCTTTGGATTTTTGCACGAAGGGAGAGGCATTTTGCTACATCTTCTTAACTACAAAACGATTGGCACAACATGGGAATGTTTGTGAGAACATTAATCACGATTGTGCAAACGGCGTTGCTCACAGTTCACAAGTGAGTAAGTTTAGTAAGTTTAATGTAACTTTGCAAGAATCAACTAAACATCATTTTAAGATGGTGGAGATCGGCAGAGGTCATTATTGATTCTCCTTCATATGTATCTATAAATAATTATATTTAGTAATGAAATATTAAGCTTTTCTGAAGAGTCTTTAGTGTTTCTGTCATGGTATCAAAATCGAGGGTTTCGGCTTAGTTTCAGGGATCAAGCCTTGTGTTGAGTTTGTGAGAGTTAAGCTTTGTGAGAGTTAAGTGTATGCCCTGGTATTTGAAACCACCTCGCCAATCTTGAATTGGAAGTTCATATGGCTTGATCCTGTGCTGGAGAAGATTGTGTAGTGTTGTTGGGAGAGGCTTTTGGTGCTAAGTGTGTGAGGAGTATTGTCTTGAGGAGGCATTAGGCCTTGCCTTGCTGTGCTATTGTGAACCACGTGGAGAGCATGCAGTGGATGGGTGTATTAAACACACAACTGGAGGTTTTGATGCCCTTTTGTTGGATTTGAGCTAGCCTTGTGGTGTGATGTTGTATTTGGCACACATAATTGCTACAATATATGTTGTGTGTGGAGAACATGGAGAGCCGATTGTCTGATGTGGCTGAGTGATTGAGTGCTCGCCCACTGTTTGGTGCTCTTGGAGAGCGCCATCACTAAGAGCCAATCATTAGCTGCGGTGAAGAACTGGAAACCACTTCCTAAGTGTGTTGCTTGTTTGCAGCATTGTTTGATGTTTATGTCGTTGCATCTCCAAAGGGCCGAGATCGTGAAGATTAATGAGGTTGTTTATTACAGTGTTTATAGTTGTGCTAAAAGATGCGTGTTGTGTGAAGATGTGTGGAGTAATAGCTGTGTGGTGTGGTGTAGATCGTAGAGTGGCATGTGTTAAATAACCAGCGACCGTGTCAAGTAAAATTTGTGTAAAGCCCTTTGTGGAGCCAACGTGGAAGGGTGCTTTTGTTCGTAGAGCAGTGTGAGAGATTTGGCTAGTGGATGTAGTGTGGGGCAGTCAAGCAAGTAAAAAGGGCCGATCTAAGGTTGGAGGTCAAAAGGAGTGTGGAGTTGCAAATTGAAAAGTGAAAGTAGTGCACTTTGAAGTTGATTGCTTGTGTTGAAGGGCAGCTGAAGAAAGGAGTAAAGCACGCAGTGGACCAGTGTTGTGTTGTTTATATCGACCCTGTGGTAGCTTTGTGCTTGGGTGAAAGAGCGAGAGCATGAATTTGTTATCAAGTGGAGCCATTAGAAGAGGCATAAGGAGTAGAGGATTTGTCTGGAGAAGCAGCTAGCCTAAAGTGATAGTGAAGGGTTGTTCGATGTTGGAGACCACTGTTAGGATTACGCACCTTGTGTAGCAGACCAGTAGCATGTTACCCAATGCATTGGTGGAGATCCGTTACGTTGCTGGCACACCACTAGAGTGTGGAGATCCGTTGCGTTGTCGGCACACCACTACAGTGTGTGCAACATTGAGATTTGTTAAAGAGACATTAAGCATTGAGATCTGTTGATGTGCCATAGTTCAGAGAGCATTGTTAGTGAGCACTGTGTGCTACACTCATTGTGGCAACCACCATGTGTGGAGAGCACCATAGAAAGTCATCAGCCTTATTGGAGTACAATGAGTGGGATAATGTTGGATACTGATCTTTTTGATGATGCATATTTAGAGAGCCCATTTGGATGTATTTTTGGGCATTCTGGTAGTATTTTTGAGTCACAAGAATTATTAGATCAACAGAATGAGTTTATTGATGACCACAAATATCCAAAGTTGGAGTCCATTCCACAAGAGAGCAAAACTTGTTTGTCCTTGAACCCAATTACTAGTAGTGTGATTGGCTTTGTTCTAAGATGGTTGCAATAGTAGAGAATACTACCATGGATGTTGTTCAGAGGTCGTTCATGTTCAAAGATGAGCGCATTTTGGTGACTCCTCATGGAAAGTGGGGAGAACATGAATTAGATTACCTTGTTTAGGATCTTGTCTTGCATCCCAATCGAGAAGAGGTTGCTAAAGTTAAGTACATAAGCAACGAACAGTTGAAGGAGCTCATAAGGAAATCGATAAAGGTGAAGATGAAACTGCACTAGCAAATGAACAAGCATGGACCCTTTGGCAAGAAGGCAAAAATGAAATGTTTCATTGTAAGCCTAGATGAGACTTAGACCAGCAGGCAAGTTAAAGTTTAAGTAGTCATAACTAAGGGGAGGTGTTAGAACATTAATCACGATTGTGCAAATGGCATCGCCCACTGTTCTCGTGTCATCTAATTTAATGTGAATTGCCCAAAGTCGCTAAAATATCAGTTCAAGTCAATGGAAGTCATTGTTAATTCTCTTGGGTATGTATCTATAAATTTCAACGTTTAGTAATGAAATAACAAGCTCTTTTAAAGAGTCTTAAGTGTTTCTGTCAATGTTACACTTCAATGGTCACCTATAAATTTCACTGTTTAGTAATGGAATAACAAGCTCTTTTGAAGAGTCTTAAGTGTTTCTGTCAATGTTACACTTCAATGGTCGCCCATATGAATGCCTTTTCCAAAGTTGACTAATTTGGCATCAGTTTAACGTAATAGCTGGACAACAAAATCTTAACGCGAGTTTTTCTTCGGCCAGCTGGCTATTACAGGAAGGTAGATCGGAATCTTGTGGGTTTTCTCTGATAGAGTTTTGTTTTAGGTAAATTTGCATGGGCAAACTATTATGTCAGAGAAATACATGACGATTTCTGAGATTTGCAGGGATTTAGAATTCGGTGGCAAATGGTGAAGTTGATGGGGACGGGAGACAGCAACCTCGAAAGGGTAAAGCCACACTTTTTGGAGAGCTGAGTAGGGCGCATAAGAGCATCGTCGTGCAATTCGATTGCACTGAATATACCGGAAGTTTGATTGATTGATTGATAAGAGTGAGGCCTAACACTTTATTTTTGCTGTCATTTGCCAAACACTTGATTTTGCTGTCGTTTGTTAAGTTTCTGAAAAATTCCAATTTACAGAATTTAGAGAAGGTTTCATCATGAACGAAATCAAAGTACTATTGTATCCAAAATTTGATATCAAAAGAGTAACTATTGTAATCTAACTGTACAGGGAATATTTCTAAGCCTAAGATGCGCTTTTGTAAAGGTATGATAGCTCTATAGGAGGATATATTTTAGAAGATAGAAAATGAAACCGCTTAATACTTTTAATTTAATTTAATGTTTTTAATTCAATTTAAAAGGAAACCGGGTATATTTATTTTTGAGATATATCTAAATTTTTATGATTACTAAAAAAATTCTTATAAAAATTAAATCAAAGTTTAATGGAAAAAAAACTTAGAATAGTTTATATAAAGATTTGAAATTTATATAATATAAATAATATTATTAAGAATCATCATATATTTATCATAATTAATGATCTCAATGATGAGAGCAATTATATTGACAAACAATAATAGAGGGAAGATAGTACAGAATCGTTTTAAGTTTTTCATTATTGTATTTTTTTTAGATGATTGATCCAAAATAAAGGCTTAATATTTTAAAACCAATTGCATTTTTTTTTCAATTTAGATACTTTCTTAAACACAATATAATGGGATCAAATTGAAGATAGAGAGAGGGGGGAAGATAAGGAGGTAGAGAGATAGGGACAAATTTGGAGGGTGAAAAGAGAGAGAGTGATGGGGGAAGAGAAAGAGAGCGATGCAGGAGAGAGAGGGAGAGATGAGGAGGGGAGAAAGAGAGAGAGAAAAAGTTGGATGGGGAGAGAGAGGGAAGAAAGAATAAAGACATAAATAGAGAGAGGTGGGGAGAGAAAGGGAGTGACAAGGGAGAGAGAGGGAGATAGATGGATAGAGAAGAGGAGGGAATGGAGAGAAGAGGAGAGGAGAGAGATAAGGAGAGAAGGGGAAGAGAGAGAGAGGGAGACATAGAGATGAAGGGGAGAGAGAAAAGGAGAGAGATAGTGACAGAGTTAGAGGGAAGAGAGAGAGAGAGAGAGTGATGGGGGGAAGAGATAGAGAGGGTTGGGACAGAATGATAGAGAGAGAAAGGAATAGAGTGAGTACTCAAGAGAGAGGGGACAAAGAGAGATGGAGTTGGAGGGGGAGAGAGTGAGGGAAGAAGAAAGACAGAGGGAGAAAGTTGGGGAGAGAGGGAGGGAAGAAGAAAGACTAGAGTGAGAAAGGTGGAGGGAGAGGAGGAGTGACTAGGGAGAGATGGAGAGAGAGTGAGGCAGAGAGGAGAGAGGGAGGGAAGAGAGAGACGAGAGAGGGAGAGCGGGAGAGAAGGTTAAGAGAGAGAGAGAGATAAGGGGAAGAGAGGGAGGGAGAGGAAAAGGGAGGGAGAAAGATAGATACATATGGAGAGAGAGTGCATATGTTTAGGGGGTAAGATAGAGAGAGGGACTAAGAAAAAGATACATAGATACAATTATATATATAATATATTTATATTATATAGTATTATATAACCAACCTAGATCCATATTAACCCTGGATCCATCAAGTCCTAAGAGGGATCAAATCTCTCGAGGTACAAACCTCTTTTTTGAGTGCAAAACTGGAGGAAAAGTTTACACCTTGAGAGGTTCGTTCCCTCTCAGTGCTCGATAGATCCGGGGTTAAGATGGATCTAGGCTAGTATAAATTAAATGGATGGTAAGTGGTGATAGACATCAATTCATGATACACATCAAAACACTTACCGAGTATACATTTCATATTGATCATAAAAAATCTTAAAGATTAACTAAATTATTATTATTATTATTATTATTATTATTATTATTGCAACACTCTACAGTGAAGTATAAGGGGGATGTGTAGGCATATATGTTTGTAAACATAAATATTTAACATTTTATTGTCGGGGTCAATTAATAAATAATAAAAAGTTGAAAGTAATATAGAGCCGCATATGGGGGAGATGTTGTAGTGTTCGTAAATGAGTGTAAAAATTTAAATCCTAGTTTAATTAATAATAATAAAATAAAGGGAAAATTTCATAAATAATTATAATTTACATTGTTCAACTCTCAATTAATAGTGGTTGATAGTCAATCATGCTATAGTCCTGCTTTGGAACGAACTAATAAATTGACATATGAAGTGGATAAATAAATTTTAAATCCTGAATTAATTAATAATAATAAAACATAAAAGGAAAAATGCATAAATAATTATAATTTACATTGGTCAACTCTAAATTAATAGTGGTTAATAGTCAATGATGTTATAGTCTTGCTTTGGAATGAACTAATAAATTGAGATGTGAAGTGGATAAATAAATTTTAAATCATGGTTTAATTAATAATAACAAAATTAAAGGGAAAATTGCATAAATAATTATAATTTACATTGGTCAACTCTAAATTAATAGTGGTTGATAGTCAATCATGCTATAGTCTTGCTTTGGAATGAACTAATAAATTGAAATGTGAAGGTGGATAAATAAATTTATTGCCCATGTAGAAGAACTTTTGGTGGGTAGTAACCACTAGTAAGTCTACACATTTACAATATTACTCCTATATACGTAATGGTGGGAAGTAACTCCTGGTAAGTATTTATTTGTCTATCATTCTTATCCATTTTTTATGCAATGACTTACTTAAATTATGGTGGGAAACAATTGATGGTAAATATGTTTTTTACTTTAGTATAATCTATTTTCAAGAATTTTACTTGGATAGTTTTCTAAAAAATGAACACACAATTATCTAAAACTCATATATGAATATTGCAACCATATCTGCACATTATGGAATGAAACATGTAAGGTAGTTATCCACATACCATTATGATGTGAAAAGGTTGCAATAAGACCTTCAAGTTATGGTCCAATCAAATGTGTGGAAATCAATTTTTTAATAATATTGATTTTTTCCTTTCTTAAATCTAAACATTGTAATTTGCATTGGTCAACACTAACCAATAGTGAACAATAAACAAATTGATTGTTACAATCCTTCCTTGGAAGGGACTAATAATGATTTCATAACTATATTTAAATATTTAAATTTAATTAATGAGAACAAAAAAATGTAATGCTTACAATAAAATTACAATATAACAAGATTTTTAACCATAGATATTCTCCCCATTTTACCATGGATATTATTAAATTGTAAATAGGTTTTGTTACAATCTCATGGGCCAATACCATGGCTTATCAATACCACATGCTGAAAACCATAACTCATTTCAGAATAATAAAAAAATAAATTAAAATGTAAAATATATTAGACCTTACATATATCATTCATTGTAGAGAGTGACAATTCTCAATCATATGGAGGGAGAGAGAGAGAAAGAAAGAGAGGTAGAGGGGGAGAGGGAGAGAGGGAAGAACACATACAAAGAGAGATAGAGGTGGCAAGAGAGGGACTCACAAGGGAGGGATGAAGAGAGAGTGAAAGGGAGATGAGAGAAGGTGGAAAGGGAGAGAGAAGGAAAGGAGAGAGGGAGGGAGAGAAGGGAAAGAGAAAGATAGGGAGACACAAAGATAGAGGGGGGAGATAAGGGGAGAGAGAGAGAAGGAGATATGGAGGGGGATTCTGATAGAATTTAGAGAGAGAGAGTTATTGTAACACCCCAACACCCCTCCGTTGTGTGTAACACTCTATGGACCTAAGCTAAGAAACGCTAGGTCTGATATGTAACAATGAAAGTAAATACTTTATTATTAAATAAAATAATTTAATCGCTTGGAAAAGAAAGACACCAAGAGATGAGATTCTTGCCAAATCCCATTAGTGAATGGGAATGGATAACTCTTTCATGATAAGATTTCTAGATCCAAATCTAGATAACCTTAATGAATTTGGGGATAAACATCGATTAAGCTACTTAGCTGGAGAAATATGCTAAGTTTAGAAAAAACATAAAAGCCCTGCAGGAGATAAAGGTAAGCTTTTATGAGGAAAAGACTCGCGGGAGATAAAGGCGAGCTATTCAGGGAAAAACCTAGGAAAATGGATAAAAAAGATCCATAAAAGAGGGACGCCGCTAATGGAAACAATATCATGAAAGAGGGTATTAAATACCATTGAAGAGATAAATAGGGGGTAGTTGATTCATGGCAAGAAATCTCAGCTCAGGGGTGAACTCGAAAAATCAGTTCTAGGTTGGGTGGCGGTGCTCGATTCTCCAAGTGACATACTTTCCAATTGATCTTGTCTGAATCACTTGCATGGGAGGTACTGTATGTTTACTCCTTACTTTTTATGTTGTTGAATCTCTCAACATAGGTGCATAGTTGTATTGATCCGGATTTAAACAGGAACGCAATAGATTACATAGATAACCATAAATACAGAGATGTGATAACCATAAATAAAGAGATGCAGCGGAAATAACACTTCATTTCATTAATGGAAAATACCGAAATATGCTTACAACCAGAATTGGAAATAAACCGGCTAGGACGATGGTAGCTTATCTCTGAGAAGAGATGTGCGGCTACATGTCTCTGAACTGTTCCGAACTTGTGTTACAATGAGGCTCGAAGGCCTATTTATTATTGAGAAACAATGGAAAACCCTTCACATTCCAAAACCGACCCTTAGAAGATGAAACGCCAAATTGTGGGCCCCCGTTTTGGGTAA
>APFE030603023.1:63544-133697 GCA_000404065.3 Pinus taeda | reverse complement strand
CAAACTTCAAGGGGAGCAATGTCACACAATACCTCATCCGTGAAGGGCTTGATTTTGTATGGAAGGCGACACTGCTGGTTCACGCGAAGATCCCGTCCTTGGTGAAGCCACCTGATGGTGTATGGTTGTGGATGTGCTATGGTCGGTAAGCCCAACCGCTTCATGACCTCTGCCCAAATGAGGTTCTTTTGGCTCCCACTATCGACAATGAACTATAGTGGGGAACCCTTTACCCACATCTGGGAGTGGAAGAGACGCTCCTCCTCCTCTGGATCTTCAGGTTCATTTTTCTGGATCTTGGTAGTAGCAACAGTGGTATTGGGATCCGCATCAATGATCTGCTTCCCTTTGTCATTCCCCTTGTCGGGTTCTGACTCAGAGTCAGCACATGCATCTGATTCAGAAACCTTCAGCTCAACCACCAGTGATTGCTTGGCCTGACACTCACTTGTGTTGTGAGTGGAGCTCTTATGGAACTCACACCATTTTCCCATGTCCTTTTTCGGCTTCGCAGCGCTGTTCTTTGCTTGCAGCTTTGGCAGGTTGTCTTGGGCTGCCCCGCCTTGGATTTGTCCTTTGTTCTGTGGTTTAGGGCACCTTTCCCTTGCTTTAGATTCACAGATCCAAAGTCTCGCTTCTTTTGTTTGAACTTCTGCTTGACCTTGACGGCATATCGGTATGCTGTGCCGAGCAAGGAGATGTTCAGGAATTCTATTTCTTCCTGGATGTACTTGTGTAGGTAGCCGCGGTATTTGAGTATCAAATGCTTCTCTGAATCCTTGAACCCCAACTTTTTGCGAAGGGTATGGAAAAGATTGGTGAACTTCGACACATCTTGGTCCCTTCCCTGCTGCAACGTGGTCCACTTTATGTATTCACCCTCATAGCTTCCGACAGGGTAGTACTGCTCCTTGATGGCCTCACGGAATGAATCCCAGGTGGGTGCGGCTGAAAATAGTGAGTCGGTACTTTCATCCTTCTGCTCGCAGTAGGTTTCCCACCAGTCCTTGACATGGGGGGCTGCTTTGAGAAGAGCAAAAACAATCTTTTCCCGACTCAAAAATCATGAAGAGAAAAATAACCCTCTAGCAGATTTAACCACTTATCTACAGCATCTGCGTCTATCTAACCCTCGAATATGGGGATTTAAAAAATTAACTTGTACCTTAAAGGGCGTGGCGTTTCCAGAGTAGCTGCTGGAAGCCGATGCGTCACCTCTAGGTAGCCGCTGAAGGATCTGCGTAAAGCTATCCATCATCGCGTTCCTTTGCCGCTCGAGGGCTTCTTTGAGCAAGATTTTGATAGGATCTCCTGCCCCCTCGGCTTTCTTCTCATCCGCCATGGGAGGCTGTCGGGATTTTCGAGGCTGGTCTTGCAAAGGTTCGACCAGTTCAAGCCCTAACTCCTTATATCCTGACCTCGTTGGGGACATGCAAAGAAAAACCGAGAAAAAGCAGACCGCTCTGATACCCCTGATCCGGATTTAAACAGGAACGCAATAGATTACAGAGATAACCATAAATACAGAGATGCGATAACCATAAATAAAGAGATGCAGCGGAAATAACACTTCATTTCATTAATGGAAAATACCGAAATATGCTTACAACCAGAATTTGAAATAAACCAGCTAGGACTATGGTAGCTTATCTCTGAGAAGAGATGTGCGGCTACATGTCTCTGAACTGTTCCGAACTTGTGTTACAATGAGGCTCGAAGGCCTATTTATTATTGAGAAACAATGGAAAACCCTTCACATTCCAAAACCGACCCTTAGAAGATGAAACGCCAAATTGTGGGCCCCGTTTTGGGTAAATTGGTACATCAATTCCCGGGGTCGTAACTTTGGCATACGATCTCCGTTTGACGCGTATGATAGCTCGTTAGAAAGATCTATCCGAGAACTACCACTTTGGGAAGGGAAACATCGGTCCATGGACCCATGTTGCCCCCAGATTTCCCCAAAAAACGTCGTTTAGGGCCTCAAAACGGCTCCAGAAGTTCAGGACCCGAAAAAACTGCTAAAAATAGTAAGTTGTGCTACAATTAAGGAAACTAAAAATGCTGAAAGAGACAATGATGGGGGTCCAGATGGACTTGGCAAGTGGCCACCAATATCCACCTGGATCATGTATGGGTTACCTTTATTTGTGAGGATGATTAAATACTTATGCATGTTAAATCCAAGTGTAGCTTTGGTGATGGGAGCATGGTAGATAATTATTTATATTGGTCAAGGAGCTATAGAACACATGTTACTAATGGTATAATCTCTGTGTGACCACTATCCATGAGTAGATTTGGTTGCATTAACTTTGGTATGAGATGATTATATACGGATGCATGGGATAACTATTGAATCTAAATTATATCAAACTTAAATTTAGTGAAGGAACATATTATGTGGTTATTAATATAGTATCAAGGAGGTATGTGCCAATATTATGTGGTTTCTTTAAGAGTTGTCGAGGATGTATGTGACAAATGGTATCAAAGCATTTAATGTTAAACATTGTGGCCTAAGGGCCAACCCACCTATGTATGATATGAATAACTTGTAGGTCCTTTAATAGGTCCTAAGCGAATAAAACATATTTGACTAAAGGGTTTAGTTATAAAAGATATTTTGGTGAGTTCTAGAGTAGCGCCCTCACGCATTAGAATCCATAAAGAATAAGGCTATGAGTACTTTGAAATTGAAGGTAATTTTCAACTAACGGTTACTTTAAAATTTGTGACTCGCTTAAGGATTTGTAATTATGTCTTTTAGATTTGCAAACTTCATAGTCGATGACTCATGCTATCTATGTTGCACAATGTATTTATGAGAAAGCATGGTGGGTGACAGTTTACCCATTGAATATGAAGTGGTGGTTGGTGTGAAATGCATCAATTTTTGTTTTAATCATCAAAGGAATGAAATCAAAGTGTCTAATCTCACTGCATTAAATTCGTCTGGATATAATGTCTACATATTAAAGGTGAAGTGTTGATGTGAAACATAGTAAATAAAATCTACTAATTTGAACCTAAAAGTCCACAATGTTGATCCTCTATATATTATATATATAACCATTGTATTTTACAAAAAATTATTGTATGCATGGAGCACTAAAGGATAGTGTGGGTTAAGAGTAGAATTAAAATGTTTAATCATTTATGGTGATTGGAGTGTTCCAAACAAACCATATGTAATATATTATATAACTTTGATATGATTATATCAAAGACATCACCGAGTAATGTTACAAAACCTCTTTATGAAGGTTCATCCCGTACTACTAAAACAAGCATATTCTAACTCATAAAGTGCTTATCATTGATAAACCTGACATGAAGTTATGGTGCTTCGAGCATATAAAATGAAATTTGCATATTTGAAGTAATCACAACGTGACATTGATTGATATTTAAAGATCATGCTCAAGATAACAAAAACGATGTAAAATAAATTTCTTGAAGTGTTGCAAACTGCTTATGCTCCTTTTTGGCTTGGTACATTGAGTGTTTGATCAGACTTTGGCTAATGCGTTGGACTGATTTATGATTTGGAATATGAATCGAGGGATGATGGGAGAAACCAAAGAATCAAGTCAAACCATGGATGCTAGAAACCCATGGCTGGGAAGAACCGAGGATGGATGAAGAGATGGCGGCAGGCTTGCTCTTGCTTACTGGTTATTTTGATGCACGAGTGGCTGGGGGCGTGACACGGTGCACGCAATGAAATCAGTAATCTTTATTAGCTCGGTGAATACATATGATTTAAAGCCAGTGACACTTTTTCCAACTTAATGGTCAAGGAAATGCTCCTTGTCAACCATTGTTCTCTTTCAATACTGCCTTGTCGATTGCTTTTATCCATCGATCTAGAGTGGCAATTGGTGTTTCCCTCTCTGTTTTCCTTATCCACAGAGCTGGAAGTATCCAAATTTGGATTAAGTTGCCACCAAATCATTTGGTGGATAATGGTTATCCAATATAAGTTGGATAGTGTTTATCACTACCTACACTTGGACAAGTCGAAATGAGAAAGGCTCGATGTCTATTTGATCAATTGTAACTCTCGTATTTAATACACCATATGTATTCCTTGGTTCTAATCTTATGCGTCATCCTAGCTCTTGCTTGCCTACCATGTTGTGTTCATGTTGGAATTTCTCTAGTGGGTCTTTAATGGCTGTAGAGAGAGGGAATGAAATCTCGAATTTGGGTGGCAAAATTGGATAAATCCCTGAAAATAATGAAGGATAATTAGGATCTTGAAGGACAAATAAGAAGAGTGCAGGGCCTCGTCTCTAATCCATGCAACCATAGTGAGAGCCACAAGCCACCGAGAGTCCCCCACGCAGGAGAGACACATGGAGGCCATCCTCTTTTCTTGCTCGACCTCCCAAGTCAAGGTGTCACCTTGTGTGGCTGAGTTGAAGATGGGGTAGAGAAAAACTCGGAACTGGGTGGTGGCGCTCAAGTCGTTGTCACTCACTGGTGCTGAGGTAACTCAATTGAAGATAAAAATTGGTAATCAATTGATAAGGGATCAAAATTTTTAGAACATGGATTATAGGTATAACATCATAGGGGAAATTAAAATCCGTAGTGACCGAATCTACCAAATTTTCTTTCATCTCCCTACATGGAGTAGCTTTAAAAGGAAATTGTGACCCTGGAAGTAGAATCAAGTAAAAGCATGCAATTGGGGTTGGCTATATCAAATACAACATGACTGTAACAATTTTTTAATTTTGAAGAATAAAAGAACTTAAAACATGTCTAGTGCATGAATTCCTCCATTAAATGTTATAGAGTAAGTGGTAGTGGTCTTAGGTTGAACAATAATAAATTGCTACCTAGTCAGGAAGATTGAGCGAATAAACAATTAATTAAAGGTATTTTGTATGAACTGGAGATAAAGACATAAATTAATAGATTACTATTAAGCAAGTCTCGGGTCGAACCAAGCACCAAGAACTCTATGCATAATAATTATCTGTAATAAATGAACAGAATGATATGATCAATGGTCAAGCTTCCACCATATTTTGCACAACTTAGTAAAAGGGAAGGAAGGGAATACCAATATGTAAATATTTCCGAGGAATAAGAATTGACAACATTCTGAATACCTACAAGTAAAATCTTCAAATCTACAGACCAAATGTGATTTGTAATACTATAAGGTAATGATAATGATGTAAATAGTTAATCAAAAATTTCGCAGGTTAATACTTATGCAAAGTCATTGTTTGATAATGAAAATCACACCTTATTGCTAATCACGTTATTATATAGTTGAATGTTTTATTACAAACACTATGATGCGCCTACGTCAAACGTTCATAGCTATATATACATGCCACCATCCTTATGGTAGTTGTAGATGCACAACTATTCAAGTATTGTATGGATGCATGAAGGCGGTGCCGCACATATATTATTTATTTCACGTTAATATGTGAAAAACACCAAAATAGGTGTAACTTGGTTGACATATATGCCACGATATGCTGCAATATTTAATTGAAATTCCTTTCAAATTATTTTGCATAATTATTACTAAGCCATCAACACAATATTAAATGATGTGTAGGGACTTTGTTTAAAATTGGTGTTAGCTGACAACAAGCTACATAGATGAGTGTGTACAAGTTTATATGGGCTATTATGGTTCATGATTATGCATCCCATAAAAATTTGAACACTTTTTCCTCAAAGTTATGTGATTAAATTATGTTGTGAAGGTTGCAAGTTCGCCCTTCCTTGTTTTTCATATAACGAACATTGGGAATGAACTAGGATAATGCCCCAAAGTCAATGAGGTCATTATCTATATGGAGGTTTAAATTTTCACTATTTATGTGCTTATCTACATGAATGGCTCAATTGTGTACTTATATATATATACATGGCTCATTAGGTGTGTACTATGAGCTACAATTATATGTATGAAAAAATTGTGTGCTTTCATGCATGGATGATGCAAATTCCCACTATTTACCATTATTTAAAAATTGATTTAAGAAATCTTACAGTGGGTATAGTCGAACTTGGTGAATAAACTAGAAGGTATTCAATCCTTACATATATATCAAAATTCTCAAATCTAAGTATTGTGGATAGGTGTAGTAGCATTATGGGGAGAAAGGAATTGTGAAAGGTTATATGGGAACATTTTTTTTTAAAGAAGTAACATAAAACCTTGCCATGTTGTAGTGGAGTAGAGAATACTACAAAGAAATGTCAAGAATTAACACATTGATTATTTCAAAACGTAGAAAGGGTCGATCATAAATTGGTTACTATTTTATTATGCTACTTATTGAGTGTTAGAAAGTACATACAATTAAGAGGAATGATATACCCATCATGTTAATAAAATATTCATTTAAATAACATGTAGTACATATGAAAGAAGAATATATATCATTGAAATTGAGGTAAAAAAATGCTCAAATCCATAAGAGGAGTAAAGCATATAACCATCTTTAGGAAGAATAATGGATATATTATGTGATGAAAGTTACGAATAAAAAGGGTGGGGATTAAGTAAGTTTAAAGTGTGGTTAAAATCTTGATGATATGGTCATCATGTTATTTTATTTATAGTAAAATTAAATTATGAGTTGTATGATTGCTATGCAAGGGCATAGCTTAATAAAATTCCAACTAATACGAGTAAGGATATTCTAGTCAAGGACATCACTTAATGTAATAAAGTTTATAGAGATCCTAAGAAAGGAGGATATATGAAAGAGGAAACTCTAAACTCATACAAGGTAACTCACAAACAAGAATAGATAAAATGTAAAGTGTTTTTTCTTTCCATAGGTCATGGCCAACATGAGGAAAAATAAAAAAAGAGTGAAAGTATGTAAATGGAAACCATATAAATCATCAGGAAAGAAGTTCATGATATACTATCAACATTAACAAAAGTTTATGGTTAATTAAGTGGGTTTTATCCTAGAACAAATTCTGAAGGTTTTCTTTAATCATATCTATCCGTGAAGGTTTCCATGAAATATTGTTAAGCACATGAGACTAAGTATTTTTAAAAATTGTTTATTGATTTAATATGGTTGTGTTGATTAATAATGCAATCCATTTTGGAATGTAATTTTGCCACTGGTTGAGCCCTTAATTCACTTTATTGGGAAAATGCATCAAATATACACTATTGAATGGAACTAAGTCTTACAAGGTTATTATTCAATATGCAATTTGGCACGCATAGTTTGGAACTTACAAGTTTCTTTTGAGAAAATAAAATCTCAAGATAATTATAACTAAAGCCGATAAGAGGCACAAATTAGATTCCAATCTAGATGAATCTAGGGTGAGAATTGATAAGTAAATACTCAAACACAATGCAACTCACTGTATGCATGTGGGAGAAGACATCATACATTAATAAATTATGACTCTAATAATAAGGTCAATGGGACTGACACTAAAAGTACATCTAGTGTAAATACATAATGGGAGTATAGAATCAACTCTTGGGTTAATAACAGAAAGACAATATTAATATTAAGAGCACCTTCCCAATAGTTCGCTCAAATTCTAATGTGTGAAGCTTTCAACTTAAGGTGTACATTAATGTACATATCCATCGAGATATAAATGGGGTTCTATGGGTAACATATCACAAATAGGAACCTTTCCAATCTGTTGAATGATTATAGATCTTACAAATGTACTTCTTGTGGGAAGTGATAAGAGTAAAATGATTCGTGTGCTTCTACTTTGTATAAAAAAAAAGTATATTTACAGACTAGATATGGTGGTGCTTGATGCATTAGAGAAATGCAGAGCAACTTAATGAATAATAAAAATTGTACACTAGATTCATAACATGATTGTCCAAATTAATAAGCAAATTCATGATAAACCCAAAAAAAAATTCACATTAATACAACCTATGATCATCTAAGATCTTATGCTAGAATAAAATACATGCACCAAATGGGTGATATATAAAAGGTTCTAGAAAAGAGAGAATAATAAACCATACAACACTAAATGTTTTAACCATATTTAGTGGCTATATGATACTGGTAAACGAGATTTTTATAAAAGGAAATTGTTTTCAATAAAGTGATATCTAGCAATTCTCAATCTGAAAACATGCAATGTGGGAAAAGTCTACCTCTCAGATTGTATTGATAGTGTTGTCTGGGTTTGAATAGGACAACATAAAAAAATTATTGCATAAACAATTTGATTTCAGGAATTTAACAATTGACTTGTTTTCCAAGAAAATGAATTTCATTCTACCAAGCCAGGATCTAGTGTTAAGGTGGGGTATCCACATGATAAGGACTCAAGATTACACCCTAGTATACAGATTATTGTGGAAAGCAAGAGATTCGGGAATGTGAAAACATTATAACCTTCAGTTATGACTCCCATATAGGAGGTGTATGTATTTACATACTAATTGTTTCGATTGATTTTGAATATACACTGAATTATTCATGACCAACAAGGGGTTGGAAGTGGTGTTAAAATGAGAAAACATGAAATAATATGACATAAGTAGTTATATGTGGTGTAATTTTGAGTACCGGAATATTATTTTCTTGGCTAAAGACAAAGGTAAAGTTATGAGACTCAAATATAACATTGAAGTCCATACTAAATTAAGTATCATATTCAATAGTTTGCCTTATGATTAAGTGGAGATCACATTCCGCTATTATAAAAACCTTGTCTATGTGACAGATTCAATCCCAAAAATAAAGGTTATTGGTTTTGTGAAATTGTATTATGAATCTATGTTATCATTTGCTGGAAATTTCCTACACCCACAAGATACATAAAAAGTATTATCTAAGTAAAAGAATTTGAATACTTTGACATAAAAAAATTCAGCTATGCTTTGGTTGTAGAAGTCAAACAAGTCCATGAATTCTTTATTCACCAATCAACAAACCAAACATGGTTTGGGTGGAGTGGCCTAAAGGCAATATGAATAATGGAAGGAAATGTTGGCATAATACTAATGTACATGGGTGAAATATATGTCGTGCATGTGATTCTATGGACATTGGTACTGTGTACAAGTTGTACAACTATCTACAAGCAGTACATATTGTACTAGTATGGATGCATATAATGCATGATGATATATGAAATATATAACTTTATGTGTGCACTACACACTATGTGTAGGTACGCATGGTTGAAGAGAAGGCACTAGAGATTGCCAAGTGTGGCAACTGATCTAGAGTGCAAAAGCAAGACAAAGGTGGAAACTAAGAATTGGTAGTGGGAACTAAGGATAAGTACCTATATTTTGTTTTAGTCTTACCATATATATGACATATGATAATGATTTATGATGGTTTCATATGGGTTATGATGTTGTTGCTTATGTGTAAGCTAACCTTATATGATATTTTATACATGTTGATTGGTCAAATGTGCTAGTTTGACTTGTTGTGACTAATGGAGGGGAATCGCAGGAAGAAAGTGTTTGAAAAGAACACAGCTACATTGGTGGAACATGCATTTATTCCTATTATTTAAATAATATGGAACTGAGGAATCACAGCTAAAGGACGGGAATCATTAACCCCTAGTTACTCATGTAACAAACAAAAATTGAGTTTCTACATTTGGAAATATCTCACAAAAGTGATTGAAACAAGTACACAGGTAGGCAAGGAAGAAGATTGCTCGTAGAACTCCTTTATAACTGATGTATCAGAAGGTCTAATTCAGGTAGCAAGGCCATGGGAACCTAAAAGTTCAGAACAGTTACCTGTAAATGAGGAAATACATGGAAATATGCACTAATACACAAAAGGATGGTGTAAATTTAAGAGGGGAAGTATGTAACGCCCCTCCATTTTATGTAACACTCTATTGACCTTACCTAAGAAAAGCTAGGTCTAATATGTAACCATGAAAGTAAATACTTTATTATTAAATAAAATAATTGAATCACTTGGAAAAGTGAGACACCAAGAGATGAGCTTCTTGACAAATACCATTAGTGAATGGGAATGGATAATTCTTTCATGATAAGACTTCCAGATCAAAATCTAGATAAGGTTAATGAATTTGGAGATAAATATCCATTAAGCTACATAGCGGGAGAAAGATGCTAAGTTAAGAAAAAACATAAAATCCTTGCAAGAGATAAAGGCAAGCTTTTATAAGGAAAATCCTCATGGGAGATAAAGGTGAGCTTTTCTGGGAAAAGCCTAGGAAAATGGATAAAAATGATCCATAAAAGTGGGATGTCGCTAACGGAAACCATATTATGCAATAGGGTATTAAATACCCATTGTAGAGATCAACAGGGGGTAGTTGATCCATGGCAAGAACTCTCGGCTCGGGGGTGAACTGGAAAAATCAATTCTAGGTTAGGTGGCAGTGCTCGATTCTTGAAGTCACATAGTTTCCAATTGCTCTTGTCTGAATCACTTGCATGGCATGTAATGTGTGTTTACTCCTTACTTTTTATGTTGCTGAATCTCTCAGCATATGTGTATAGTTGTATGGGTTACCGTTATTTGTGAGGGTGATTAAATACTTATGCATGTTGAGTCCAAGTGTAGCTTTGGTGATGGGAGGATAGTAGGTAGTTATTAATATTGATCAAGGAGTTATAGAGTTACACATGTGACTAATGGTATAATATGTATGTGACCACTATGCATGAGTAGAATTGGTTGTGTTAACTTTTTTATGAGATTATTATATACGTATGCATGGGGTAACTACTAAATCTAAATTTAATCAAAATTAAATTTAGTGAAGGAACATATTATGTGGCTATTAAGCAACTGCTTTGAGAACCGAATTAGGCCTGAACTACTTGTCTGAATTAGGAACTACGGAACTAAACACTTTTTTTGTTTCCCTTCCAAACATTTCACTTTGCCAGTGTAAGTAAACAAAATATGGCAATGGCCCATCCCCGACATAGAAACGAGACAGCAACAGGTATAGTATCAAGGAGGTATGTGGCAATAATATGTGTTTTTTTTAAGATTTTTCAAGGGAGTATGTGATAGTTATTGGTTGGAGAGATAGAGGGAGGTGTGAGATAAAGGGAGAGAGAGGAAGGAGAAGAGAGAGGACTTGAGAGAGAGAGAAGAAGAGAGGGAGGGAAGAATGAAGACATAAAGATATAAATGTGTAGAGAGAGAGGGTAACTAGGGAGGGATGGCAAGAGTGTGAGTGAGAAAGGAGAGTAGGAGGGAAGAGAGAGAGAGAGGGAGAGAGAAGGGGAAGACAAAGAGAGGGAGAGGAATATGGAGGGAAGGAGATATAGATACATATGGAGAGAGAGTGAGAGAGGGACATATATGGAAGGAGAGTGTGTATGTTTGGGGGTTGAGATATAGAGACAAAGAAGGAGAGATGAAGGAAGATAAAGATATACATGGATGGGGGAGAGAAGGAAAAAGAGAGTGATAGAGAGAGGGAGGGAGAGATAGATATATATGGAGAGAGAGTGTGTGTGTATGTGTTTATGTGAGGTGGGAGAGAGAGACAAATAAGGAGAGATGGAGGGAGATATAAATATAGATGGCATGGGAAGAGACAGAGAGAGAAGAGAGAGACATAAAGAGGGAGAGAGAGGTAGAGAGATATGGGAGAGAGGGAGGGGGAGAAAGAGAAAGTGAGAGGGACAGAGATAGACAAAAAGATGGAGGGGAGAGAAAGAAGGAAGAAAAAATAGATAGATAGAGACAAATATAGATATTATATATTATATATAATATTGAACATTATTAGCCATAGAAAAAGAGGAAGTAAGGATTTTACAAAAGGTAAAAGAAGTTGAACTTAGAAGGCCATGAATATTTTGGCTTTTCACTGAAATATAATCATTGATTTCAATGTAGATCTTGATTCTTGATCCTTTTTGTTTGATCGCATTAGATGCATTAATTTCAATGTGGTTGTTGTTTTCTAATTTTATTCAGTTTCTTGCACTAGATGCATTGATTTGATTGAAGATGTTGATTTATAATCATATTTTATTTCCTGCACTAGATGCATTAATTTCAATGTAGATATTAATTTCAATGTAGATGTTGGTTTCTAATCTTATATGATTTCTTGCACTAGATGCATTGATTTCAGTGTATATGTTAATTTTTAATCCTATTTGATTTATTGCAATAGATGCATTGATTTCAGTGTAGAGCTAATCTTTGATTTGTTGTAACTAGATGTATGATGTACATTAATTTCAAGGTAATGAGATTAATATTGTGAATTGATTTCAGTGTAATAATAAAAAAGAATATTTATGACATGCATTGGTCTCTATGTTATAGTAATTCAACCATAAATAAAATACATGAATTTTTATCTTAACTAAATTCTTCAATTACATGAAATGTTTGGTTCTTGAAGCTGTAAAATATTTGTAATTGACTACATTCTTATTATTCTCATTTTCCATCATTCAACATTGTTATTCACTTTTCATGCAAATGATGTAATAGAAAACAAATATCATTGAAACTTATTTGGGGTTTAAAACTCTGCAAGTCACAATGATTGACATTGGAGATAGCTATTATTAATATTGGAGAGCAAGAGAGACAAGGTATAATATTTACTACAATCGCTGATGTTAAAAATTTGAATGGTCTATAATTTCAACTACTCTTTTTATATGATCGTTATGAAAAGATGGAAAAACTAACAGGTATGACAATAAGAACAATAAAAGAAAATAGTTTTAGAATGATCACAATGAGCACTATTTGTAATTAACTATATTCTTATTATTCACATTCCCTATCATACAACATTGTTATATTGTCACTTTGTTTTTAAAACTTTTGTTTCATCATTTTTCATCATTCAATTTATTAACAATCTCTGTCATCTCAAAAAATAGAGGTAATTGAGTAAAATTAAAATTAAAATGGCCAAATTAATCTTTGGCATATTTAACATATTTTAAATGATCAAAATAATTAGATGTTCAACAAATTTTGTATGACCATGCACTACTGATCAAGTACCAAGATAGATCAAATCTCTCGAGGTGCGATCCTTTCCTCATTTTCTTCACTCAAAAAAGAGGTTTTCACCTTGGGATATTTTATCCCACTTAGTGTTTGATAGATCCAAGATTAAGATGGATCTAGGCTTGTTATAAAAAGAATCAAGATATGGATTAAATATAGATACATTTTAAAAAACATGTAACAATGTTCTTAAACACAAAGATTCACCTTACTTTGTCATTAAAATTTCTAAGTTGAAAATAGATTTTCTTACAATACTATGGGCCAATACCATGACTTATTAATACTGTTAGCCTGCTATGTAACGCTGATTTTCTAAGGTCAAAGAGTATCATGGTCCGTCCGGTTATGATCAAAAGGAGGTTCTCATTGTTCGCTATTTCCTTTCTTCCTTCATCTCACTCTTTTCTAAACCCTCCTCATTCCCTAAATAAGACTTCTGAAACCCAAGAAAGCCCCTTTTGGCCTTAAGCCCCGAGCACAAAACCACAAACCCACCATAGAACCTCACCAATATGACCTCGCGCGCTCATAAACCCCTTGTTGAATCCCTGCCATTGATTAGTCCCCATCAATCCAACAATGCTCATCGAGCCCGATAAAGTGACATGTTCGATCATTTCCCACCGCCAAATCATCTCCGTGAAGATCCGACGGCATTCACTTTCATTGCGCCAGCAACTTGATCGAACGATAGCACGCGATGAGAGCGGTTTTTCTCTCTAATCTGCCACCACGTGTCGATCGCTGAATGGAATCACACGACTTCAGGCATTTACCACTTAGGGCCCAAAAGAGGTGTGATAAATACCATTACTGCTCGACTAAACTGCTCCCGCCCGTTAAACGAACGCGCAGCTCCGTAGCCCGATCACCGTCCGATCAGTCTGCTGAAGATCTGATGGCTCTAATTCACCCCATTCCCACATCAACCGATAACCTCCGCTGAGCCATCTCCGCTGTCTGTTTCCTCGATCCAATAGCCACCCTTCCCTCTCATCCTGACTGTTCGTTTGCCATGCATTCCACGTCCTCGACCACTCTGTTGCCCAAAGAAGGAGATGACTAGTTCTGCCAATACCAGTCACAATCAGTCCCCAACCACCATATTTAATAGAAAGAATGGCCGAGGGGAGAAAAGGAAAAGCACAACTCTGTAACTGAATTCATCAAGTTATGGACTCCATAGGTACGAGCACTCCAACAGCCAAAAAGGGACAGCCCTCCTGAGCATATCAGATTCACTCACTGAAGCAAGCAAGCACGTTTAGAGACTCCATCAGGCCATTAAATGCAATTGGTGGTCAATTATGACCCCTCCATACCTAAATGGCTAAGTACCCTTGTAATGTAAATCTATAAATACCCAGAAGCAAGATGTAATCAAGGTTGGAATTTGATGTAAGGTTCAACTTCTGGAGATTGTAGATATTTTGTCACTTGCAGCACCTGGTCTTCATTTTCAGCTAATACAAGCTTATTTTGTTGTTAACTACTCACTTTCCATTTCCCTCTATGCCAAGCTTGTGCCTGATATGTTGTGTTCTTGATCTCTTGACGTTTAGCACTAGATAACTGTCATCTTATCTCTGTGTTAAAATCGTGTATGCATCATTGAATAGGTTGCCTAGGTTTCTTTCTATCTAATCTAGGAGAGTTTTCATCCTGTCTTTGCATTAGTAGATTAGATTTACAGGTTTCTTTACTAGTTGCAGTCGGCCATCACCTGGTCTTGTGCATCTGCTGGTGTGGTCAGTATTCTCCATATCCACCCAATATCTAAAGTGTGAGCATTTGGTGGTCTAAAGCCTTGTAGTCTGAGGGTGTTCACGCATGTCTGGAGTGAAGAAAGGTAGAAGTGGTTATTTGTCTTGAACAAACCACCATTCCTTCCATTAAACCTGCAACAATAGTTGAATTTATATGTTACCAGGCATCTTCGAGCTACAACCTAGGAGAGTTTCTTGGAATCCTAACATAATTGGCGCCGTTGTCGGGGAGAGGAGATTGAAGCTCAGCTTCCTTGGGAGAACGACACAGATCCAACTTTGATGATAGATAAGGTCTGGACACATTTTTGGTTGTAATCATCTATCTGGCGACTCTACTGGAAGACCAACCTTTTGGCGACTCCACATCACAGTTCTGGCTTATTTTGTGTGGCATGCTCATAGAAATCCTCATAAATCACCAGTTGAACCAGTGCCTGACCCTGAGAATATTGTGAAGCAGAGAAAGACATCATAAAAAGGAGCATCAGGATCAGGTAAGCCTAAACAATATTATGTATCTCTGCAAGAAAGGCTTGTAACTGAGCATGCACATGTTGAAAATATAGAGCCTAACACTATCAGTGAAGAAATACCCTCAGAGGTCCATAAAGCGCCTTGTTCAATAAGTTCCCCTTTGGATCTCAGTCCAAAGGAAACCTCCTCTCCTGTCCATCTCATTCCTTTAGCCCTATCAGTCAGTTCTCAACTCCCTACCTTTCAAACTGCTAGTACCCCTCCATCTACCCCAGTCATGGTCCTGCCTATTCCTAGTCCTGCTTGTTCCTTTGAATGCCATGCCTGCAGGAGAGTATCAAAAATACATGCCTAAGTTCACTGGTATAGAGGGAGTAACAACTGAAGAACACCTTGAGTATTTCTATAGCTATGTTGATAACCTGGATATTAGTGAAGATGATGTGTGGATGAGAGTATTTTTCCAAAGCCTAGATGGAGAGGCTAGAAAGTGGTTTAGAGAACTGACACCTAGTTCTATAGCATACATTGAGGCATTAGATGATGTGTTCCTAAAGCATTAGAGGGATAAGAAAGATCTGCACTTCTATCATACTAAATTTGGGAACTTGCAGAGGGAAAATGGTGAGCTGCTGTCTGATTTCAATAAGAGATTTAACCGCATGTACAACAGGATACCAGCTGAAGTGAAAGCCACCCCTACCTCTGCTAAGCTCACCTATGTCAATGCTTTCGATTCTTATTTATGTTTATTATTGAGGGAGAGAAGATGTGCTTCTTGGGCTGATAAGCAAGATGCAGCCCTGGGAGTAGAATCAAACATCATGGCTGCAGAAAAGCTCAAAGGTAATGCTAATAGGAGAAAACAGAGGGGTGATCCCTCATCATCCTCAGATCCTAAGATCAGTAAAATGGCAAGGATGATAGAGTCATTAGCCTCTAAAGTTTCCAAATTAAAGGTGGAGCATCATTCGGGGAAAGGACAGGCTCCTAATACCTTTCCTCTTCTGATGCAGGGCTGGCCTGCATATAACTAGGATCTTCAATAACTGTGCATATTAGAATGCATCTCCATTGTAATTAAAATCACCATACAATCCTTAATACAGGCGTAAAATTGAAACCACAACACACATAACAATATATATAACCGCCCCTATAAACCTCGGCGGTCCTCTATACTGACAGTATCTCAAAATACCGTATCTCCACACTTTAAATCCTGTCACTTCCCAAAACAAAAAATTCAACAATAACCGCGAACGCATGATCAGGACTCAAGACTCCTTATCTGCAACTTTAAAACAATCATCGCTTTAATCAGGGAAGTGCATCCAATGCTCGACTACCCCTTCAAAATTCCAACCTCCGCTCAACAATATATATGGAGTGCCATGCATGTAGTGTATAAACTGCTGATTATCACTGAAGCTCAAACAATGGAACTCCACGCATATCATCTATGAATGTTCACGCTTCAATCACTGGAAAAAAACACCAATTAATGAAAATCGACCTGTTGAATGCATGCATCTGTTTTGGCATAACTCGTTGGATTTTTTAAAGCGCCGAGGGGAAGGTTCATTTATCCTCATTGCTCAGCACTTAACGCTATAACAGAATCAATTATGTTTGAAGACACGTGTACAGACTTTTGACAAATATGCAATAGTTCCTCTTTTAAACATTCACTTGCCATTCACTTATACAGAATTCGGTTTTCCAAGAATCGATCCACTGAGATTTTACATCTGTCACTTCAATCTATTTAATGCATATTAATAGATAAATGTTGGAATTCAAAAATGTAATTAGTTGTTGCTTCTTGAATAAACAATTCATTTCAGGATTCAATTGAATCTCAAATCGATATATAAAACCAGTGAACTCAAGGAACAACCCCAAGTCGGTACCAATTCTATGCCTTCCTCATTCAATCAATGATATATATATATATACATCTGAAAGATTGTTTACATAAAAACAAAAGGAGACTACTTACAAACTTATCTTTGGCCTGATATTCGACACTAATGACCCTTTACAAACTGCCCGAAGGCATCTAGTCAAAAAAACCTCTTACTCTCTACTCACACTAACTCAATCTTTCATGTCTTTGAGGATTCCTAATTTATAAAACTTAGCATGATCTAAAAATCCTAAAATCACTCAACTAAAAGCTCTAAATCTACATGCAATGCATACAAAAGTCTATTGATGCTTTATTCCATCTTTTCCTGTTTTAAGAACAAGAAAAGCCTCCTTATCCCATAATGATCCACATTCATTGCTTATGCCTAAAAGCACTTCCTATTTCCTATTTTCTCATTTATTTACTTTGGAAACATCTAATTAATCACACTGACTTGTAACTTAGGAAAATAATTCTAGAATGCTTGACCCCCTATGACTATTATTTACAATAATTTCTCTTGGGCTGAATGCTCCCGCATCATCTTCCAAATCCAAATCCATATAGAAGAGCAAATGAGCAGTTGCATATTTTGCAAAGAAATAAAGATGCAAATGAAGACCTAAGGGTGAAGACCCTTTTTTAGAATATAGTCAAGGAAGAAGAGCAATTTGAAGAAGATGATGAGATCCATGGTATGGAAGACAAGGGTAGTGCCCCTTTTTTAACCAAAGCTACCTATGAGAAGTCGTTATTCAAAGGCCAGATCAACCAGGAGTGGGACAGAGGAGTTGCTCTGCAAACTAAAGATCAGTAGAGATATAATCCAAGGTCTTTGATGGAAAATGTCCAAGTGGCCCCTGCTCATAAAACTGTTGTCCCTGCAGAACATCAAGCTAATAAGCAGAAGCAACCAGCAACAGATCCCATCATCCTCAAAGTTCTGGCCATAGAAGTAAGAGGCCTCGAAAGTTCCCCTTCTTCTTTCAATTTTCAATCAAAAATTCAGAAGCCGAGAATACCCATGCCTCTGATTGAACCAGTGAAGAATGAGTCCTTCAAGAAATCTATCCTTGAAGATCCTGAGCCTAAAGCTAGCCCAGCTTCCAGTGACTATGCAAAACTGCAAATTGACCAACCGGCTATTATTCTCAGCCCAGTGGTAGAAATTTGTGAAGTCAGCTCCCCATCATCTTATGTTTCTCTATCTGTTCAAGAGACAATCCCTCATAATTGCCCCTTAGGCACTGGAGCCAGCCATAATATAATGCCCAAGGCTGACATGGATAATCTCAGTCTTGATATTACAAAGCTTGCCTAGATGGCCTCATACAACATTGTTATATTGTCACTTTGTTCTTAAAACTTTTGTTTCATCATTTTTCATCATTCAATTTATTAACAAACTCTGTCATCTCAAAAACTATAGATAACTGAGTAAAATTAAAACTAAAATGGCCAGATTAATCTTAGGCATATTTAACATATTTTAAATGATCAAAATAATTAGATGTTAAACAAATTTTGTATGACCATGCACTACTGATCAAGCGCTAAGATGGATCAAATCTCTCGAGGTGCGACCCTTTCCTCATGTTTTTCACTCAAAAAAGAGGTTTTCACCTCGGGATATTTGATCCCACTTAGCGCTTGATAGATCCAAGATTAAGATGGATCTAGGCTTGTTATAAAAAGAATCAAGATATGGATAAATATATATACATTTTAAAAAACATGTAACAATACTCTTAACCATGAAGATTCACCTTACTTTGTCATTAAAAATTTTAAGTTGTAAATAGATTTTCTTACAATACTATTGGCCAATACCATGACTTATTAACACTGTTAGCTCTGCTATGTAACATTGATTTTCTAAGGTCAAAGAGGATCATGGTCCAACATTGTAAATAAGTTCTTTTTACAAGTTTTAATGTAGGCTTAATTAGACTCCATGCCCAATGGAACACTAGGGAATATTGCTAATCGTGTTTTGTATTAAAAGTAGTGGTCTATGGTTCTTGAGACCTCACAGGGAGGATCTCATCCCCAGAAGGAGCCAGTGTTAGCTCTGCTATGTAATGCTAATTTTCTAAGGTCAAAGAGGGTCATGGTCCGTCTGGTTATGATCAAAAGGAGGCTCTCATTGTTCATTGTTTCCTTTCTTATTTCATCTCACTCTTCTCTAAACCCTCCTCATTCCCTGAATAAGCCTTCCGAAACCCAACAAAGCCCCTTTTGGCCTTAAGCCCCAAGCACAAAACCACAAACCCACCATAGAACCTCACCAACATGACCTTGCGTGCTCATAAACCCCTTGCTGAATCCCCGTCGTTGATCAGTCCCCGCCAATCCAACGGCTCTCATCGAGCCCGATAAAGTGACCCGTTCGATTATTTCCCACTGTCAGATCATCTCCACGAAGATCCGACGGCATTTTCTTTCATCGCACCAACAACTTAATCGAATGATAGCGCGCGATGATAGCGATTTTTCTCTCTCATTCGTCGCTACGTGTTGATTGTTGAATGGAATCGCGCGACTTCAGGCATTTACCGCTTAGGGCCCGAAAGCGGTGCACTAAATACCATTACCGCCTGACTAAACCTCTCTTGCCTATTAAACGACCGCACAGCTCCGTAGCCTGATCACCGTTCGATCAATTTGCTGAAGATCTGATGGCTCTAATTCACCCCGTTCCCACTTCGGCCGATAGCCTGCACTGAGCCATATCCACCATCTGTTTCCTTGATCCAATGGTCACCCTTCCCTCTCATGCCGACTGTCTGTTTTCCATGCATTCCACGTCCTTGACCACTCTATTGCCCGAAGAAGGAGATGACCAGTTCCGCCAGTACCAGTCACAATTAGTCCCCAACGACCATATTTAACAGAAAGAATGGTCGAGGGGAGAAAAGGACAAGCACGACTTTGTAACTGAATTCATCAAGTTATAGACTCCACAGGTATGAGCACTCCAACAGCCAAAAAGGGACAGCACAACACCTGAGCAGATCAGATTCACTCATTGAAGCAAGAAAACATTTTCAGAGACTCGATCAGGCTGTTAAATGTAGTTGGTGGTCAATTATGACCCCTCCATACCTAAATGGCTAAGTACCCTTGTAATGTAAATCTACAAATACCCAGAAGCAAGATGTAATCAACGTTGGCATTTGATGTAAGGTTCAAATTTTGGAGACTGTAGATATTTTTTCACTTGCAGCGTCTTGTCTTCATTTTCAGCTAATACAAGCTTCTGTTGCTGTTAACTACTCACTTTCCATTTCCCTCTATTCCAAGCTTGTGCCTGATATGCTGTGTTTTTTATCTCTTGATGTTTAGCATTAGATAACTGTCATCTTATCTCTGTGTTAAAATCGTGTATGTATCATTGAATAGGTTGCCCAGGTTTCTTTCTATCTAATGCAGGAGAGTTGTCATCCTGTCTTTGCATTAGTAGATTAGATCTACAGGTTTCTTCACTTGTTGCAGCCAGCCATCACATGGTCTTGTGCATCTGCTTGTGTAGTTAGTATTCTCCATATCCACCCAATATCTAAACTGTGAGCATTTGGTGGTCTAAAGCCTTGTAGTTTGAGGGTGTTCACGCATGTCTGGAGTGAAATAAAGTAGAAGTGGTTATCTGGCTTGAACAAACCATCATTCCTTCCATTAAATATGCAACAATAGTTGAATTTATATGTTACCAGGCATCTTCGAGCTACAACCTAGGAGAGTTTCATGGAATCCTAACAAATACCACATATCTAATATAACATGTATTGATATAACATTTTCTCTGATTAATTAATTTGAGATAAATTAATTAAAGAACATAACTAATTTGAAGATAAATCTTAATCCGTGATTTGTGAATACTACTATTAATAATTTAACATATTCCATAAAGATATACCATTCACTTAATAATTTTAATAATCAAATTAAAATTATAAAAAACCTATTCTAAAATAAAATATACACACCCATCAACCTAATAAAAAAAACTAAAATTAAAATTAAAATTAATTATACATCATTCAAATTTGTTCCCATTTTTCTCTCCTATGAAGATGTTAACCTTTTGGACATACGCCACATTCAAACATATTATAAATCTTTTTTTTGAGTCTCCGGTAATTTCTGGGCAGCCCCGCGGCCCCGCCGCACCCCACGCAGCGGCCCATAAGAAAATGAAATAACGTGTATGTCGAGGAAAAGTTATACGGCCACAACGGAAGGCAGTGTTCAATTTTGGCATCCTACTTTGGTGGTTCAATAGTCGTTACGCGTCTTCTTAAAGAAGTCTGGTCTTCCATTTAGGGTTAAATTTTCATGTAGCATTTCAAAGTTTTAAAATGGTCTTTCGTTTAGAATTAAAATAGAGTTAAATTATGTAATAAATTGTTAATGGTTAAAATCATAAAATTATATATAGTAATATTCTTATTATATTAATATTTCAAAATTTATAAGATAAAAATTAATATCTTAATTATATTATATATGTTTCATTTCAATGAACATTTCTGATGCCGAATAAAAAAATTATCCTTCTTCCCGTAATAAATTTATTATAATAAAATATCTCTGGGTCCTCGTGTTCAACATTAAAAAAATATCCATAAGAAATAAACCACAAACCCGCTGAGTATATAAGTTTGGATTAAAATGTTTTTATTTTTAATTAATTTGCAATTTTAAAATTTGGGTGAAATTAAATATTATATTTATTTTTTAGAAATTGAAATTAATTTTGGAAATTTTAAAATTTGAATTTTTAATGTTTTTTATTAGTGGTGTTAGGTTCTTATACCAATAGGTTTCATCTTTCATGATTGACAATGGAAGGGCTAAATATGTTCATCATTACAGGTTGCAAAGGTTCTATATTTTGTGTACATACTAGGAAAATTAAAAAATGAAAAGAGGGTATGGCTTAAAAGAATAATCAAAAGGCAAGAAAATCAAATGGTCAAAAGAATAGTGAAAATGAACCCCAAACTAAAGACTAGGAAAGTGGCCAGTCAAAATGCCACTACCATCTTTTGGCATTAACACAGTCTACAAACACTGATGCTAATCATACTTGATGGATGGCCCAACAGTCTAATTTGGACCATGTCATGTTTAAATTTGTTTGTTGCAGAATAGAGAACGGTTCCTGTCCAAACAGCTCAAGCTTGGCAGATGACTAGCTAGGTAGAGAAATGAAGGAGCCCAACTGCTTAATCTGGGTCCTTGGAAGAAATAAGGGTAGATTTAGATAGGAGGGCAGTCAAAAGAAAAAGAGAACAATCAGGGTCTGCTAATTCAAGTGCACCCACTTCAAGTGAAGAAAAAATGTTAGGATTACTAGGTTGGGTAAGTAGTGTAAGGTTGCAGAAGTGAAGGGCCATCACCAGTTGGCTTATCAAGAGCAAAACTCATTCCATTCAGGGTATTGGCACTATGGCAGAGGTTTGATGACATAACAATGAAAGCATGTCTAATTTCCCCATTTTCCCCAAACATCATTTATTAACATTCCCAAGGACCTTGGGATCTGCCCAAGTGCCCTGTTTCACTTCATTCCATGACAAAAAACCAGGTCAAACTATGAAGTTCGCTTAAGGAGAGGAAGCCATATTTCTTGGATAAAGATCTTTACTCTCAAATTCACTCATCCTCTATTCCCAAGTTTTACCTCTTAAAACTTAGTCTTTGCCCCTACATTCACCTCACAATGTCATATTAACAACTAATGTATTATTTATCTCCCTAAGTATTCCCCTTCCCTAATTCTAAAAAGATCTATGTGAAAATCCCAAAAAGTCTATGTAAATACCCTCCCGCCTAGCACTATAGCTATGCAGCCATCTCTTGGGGAATATTAATCCATCAGGGGTTAATATTAACCCTTTACCACCCTAAACTATGGGTTTTTATTAAAAACTTTGGTTAAAAATCAAAAAACCATAGTCCCCGCCCTCATTAACCCCTCTTACCCCCCTTCCGCGCTAAAAATTTTGGTTTTTAATGTTTTTTAAATTAAACATTTATAAACTAACTCTGCTAACCCTATGTTAAAAACCCACCCCACACGCGATTAATTTTACTTGATTATTTTAATCGGGCGGGTCCCCACAAACATAAGTCATTGTCATGTCACAGCCGCCACCAACCGTTCGATCACCGGCCCCACAGATCTAACGGTGGGCGATCGATCTCACCTGGAAACGGGCGGAGGTTTAGCGTCCGGGGGATTGGCGGTTTCACCGCCGTACCCCGCCACGCGTCAACCGCCGGGTTGTTCGGAGCCCCCCCCCCTCTTACCACTTACCGCCCAAGGGTGATCCGGGTAAACCACTTACCGCATGCCCCCTCCCGCTGACGTCATACCCACGTCAGCACCTTCGTCCGCCATCGCTGCTCCACGTTGCCTCCATGTCGTCCATCCGCCCACATGCCCTGCCACCGTGTCATCGCCACGTGGCCACCCACGTCAGCCGCTACGTCACCCTGCCATACCCGGACCCACCGATGATGTCATGCTGACGTCATCGCCGAAAAAGTGCCAAAAGGCCAAATTTGTGTAAAAAGTCGCGAAATGATCGTTTTGTGTCATTTTCATTTGTCGTTTTGGGAGCGCTGTGCATGCGGAATACGTCATTTGTTGCCGAATTCAAGAAATAACTCACCCAAGCTGCTGCTGCCCTCAAAGTCAACTCAAATTTCCTGCAATTGTCCCAGCTTGACACCTCTGGCACTGAGAAATCCAGGTATTTGCCACAGTCGACCTATTTCACCCATGTTTGTGCCATTTTTCTCCTAATTTTCAGTAAAAAATCTCTGCAAAGCTCCTCACAGTCAAATTATCCGCTAAAACTACCCAAAAACTTGGTAAAGTCCCTACACCATGAAGCTCTGCAAAAACCTGTGCCCTTCTGCAAAATTCACCATTAAAAAGCAATTTTAGAAGCCGAGCTACCGACTAAAGCCCATATAACTGCACACTAATCCCTATTATCAGAGTTCCCTTTGAAAAAATCAGCTACTTAGCTCAAAACACTCTGGTTTCTTCCAACAGAGTGCCCCACAGTTCATCAACCTTGTAAAAAGTTTCCTGACTCTCAGAACTGCTCACTTTCAAACACAATTCAGTGGGCAGTCCTCAACCTTTGCACTAATTCTAAGCTCAAGTAATTATCCAGTAAAGTTCAAACATGTCCACTCCATTTGCTCTAGATGTTGCTCCTGTTAATCCACCCAGTAAGGAGCTTGAAGCTATGCCACTTGTGAACAGTGATTTCCTCATTGCAGATTTTGTGGCAGAGAGGAACCACCTACAGACCTTCTGCCAGCTGAGGAATAGTCACTTGGACAACAGTGACATGTATGGCATCTCGGAGTCAAATATGCCTATATATTTCTTGCCCTCTGTAAATGTCTTTCCTGAAGTCATTCACCTCTGTGCAGAAAATTATGACCAAAAACTCAGAGTTGTTAAGTCTCCATCTGGGAGCATACTCTTTTACATTACTCCTGATTCCATCAATCAGATGCTAAATTACAAGCAAACCTAGCTGCTCTACCCCTTTTCCATAAAGTACTTGCTGGATGAGGGCTCCAAGCTCTCTAGCATTTAGATTGCTGCAGTTGCCAAAAATTTCATGAGGGAAGACTGCCAACCTTCTGGGCCACCTCCTTTCCCATATGCAAATTTCAATGAGGTAGGCAAGCTGCTTGTGGACATGATATCCTCTGTGCTTTGGTTCTCCACAAATGAAAATGTTGATGAAACTGTCTTGGTCTTGTTATCTGCATATAGCCTTGGGAAGCCCCCTGCTATAAAATACAATTATGCCAAGTTTATTGCCAACAAGATACATGACCAACTGTTGAGGCTGGACAGGGAAGCAATATTTAAATATTCATCATACATCTATCACCTCTTCTTGTACTATCAGACAGATTGCTTCTAGTGCCCCATCAAGAAGTTGGATTCACAGGGTGAGAGGAGGTCTGTCATCTTCTGGTCTTCAGTTTTCCATCAAGTCCAGAACTCTCCCTACTCCTACTGTGAATTCATTGACCAATTTGTCTACCCAATCACATGCCTCTTGAAAAGGACTCCTCCTGCTAGATTATCAAAATATATGCAGAAAATCTTACAGCTGTCCAAGAATTACAAAATAGGTGATTGGTATTTATACCAAAATCACACAGTCATCAGGATCTATGGCTGTGAGCTCTGTCCTTACAGGCTCCCAAGATATGTGCCTATGAATTGTTTTGCCTGGAGTACTATAGGCAATCATCAATCCGACTTCACACTTCCATAGTGCCAAGAAAAAAGCAATCTTCAAATTCAAGACCACCTAGGCCCTTTTATCATGAACAGAAGATGGTTTGCAAGATGCTGATCATTTGGGGGCAGCTTTAAACTTAAAGTAGCTTTGGTGGGTTCCCTTATGACCCTAAGGCTTATCAGTGCCAAAAGATCAAGTATAGGCGCTAGCTATAAATATTGTCCTTATCCCAATTGAACACTTTCCAACCAGTGAATGGCTGCCTGTATATTACAGAAGAATTTACTCAGAGGAGACAATGGAGCAGACTGTGAAAGATAGAGAAAACTCTTGACTTGGATTCTTGTCAGCAGGTCATATTCAAGCAACCAGTCCAAGTCGGAGAAGGCACATCCACTGCTGCAGCTGCACAGACCACCCAGCAGGCATCTACAACAACAACAACCACAACAAAAGGTAAAGAAGTGATGGATGTTCAGCAGGAGATAGAGGCAGGGAAGCCTAGCACTTCAAAAGACCAAAGTCAAGGGCAAGCCCCTTTACAGCAAGCTGAAGCACCCAAAATCCCAGTTTTGCAAATGCCTCTCAATGAAGAGAGAGGCAGAAAACAAGATAGAGAGGAGGTCACACCTCCAAGTGGGTCAACACAACAACCGGAGGCCAAGAGGCCAAGAATTGACCCTCAGACCGAGGAAGAAAACATCAGTGAAGAAAGAGCATAAAGCCAAAGCAAAGAAAGAGAATCTAGCCAACAGACTGCCACTAGTTCATTTCAGTAGGAACAAGCCATGCAACAAAGTACAGAGGTATCCTCCTCAAGGCAGTAGGGCAAGCAACCAGCTGGAGTCAAAGGGTCATTTATGGAAATCAAGGCCCAAAATGAACTCTTAAGAGTTCAAATATATGATCAATTCTTAAAGACAACATCCTCCAAGCAGCAGAGATTGATGGCAGCATATGATATCAAGGAGGATAAGATGATTTTTACTCATCTTAAGCCTAAAGTTCCAAAGCCTATATCATCTGCAGACTACACCAAAACAAGTCTAGAGGTCCTCTCCAAGGACATACACCCCATGGACCAGAGAGAACTGCACAAAAAGACGGGGGAAATGGTGTATGCCACACTTGCAGACAAGGCCATTCTGGCCCATCAGTTAAAAGAATCACTAAAGAATACAAATACACAGCTAGATTTGGAAAGGATGTCTTCCACTGCTAAGGACAACAGAATAAAAACTCTGGAAGACATAATCATTGATCTAGGACATGATCCTAAAGATCCAAAGGGTATTAAGGCCCTTATGAAGAAAAAGGAGGATGACATTGCTGCACTAAGGAATCTGGCAAAGCTGTCTCCAACCATTCACCCTCAAACAACAGAACTTGCACAGGAAAAGAAAGTTGATGAGGCCATGGATCTGCTTCTGAAGATAAATCAAAGAATATTGCAGATGGAAGCAGAATTGTAAAAGGCATTGCAGGACAAACAAGGGGAGTCAACCTCCCAGCCTCCTCAAACTTCTACAACTCTTGGTCCTGCTCCTCCTACACAAGCAGCAGCAGCCCCTCCTGCCATCCCAGCACCTACCACAGCCACATTAGCAACAGAAGCCACAACAGCAACAACAGCAGCAGTAGAATCAACCATGAGCATGGAGGACTTGATGAAAGCTGTCAAGGAACTTGAGGTTCAGGTGACAGAAATCAATGAAGCCAAAGATAGACTGTCCAAGCTAGAGGCCAGCTATGACAAGTCCAAAATGACAGTCAGAAGCAGAGAGAGATAAAGGCCTTGGAAACCAAAGTAAAAGCTTTGGAAAAAGAATTGCTTCTAGGCAAAACTATGGCAGAAATCAAGAAGATAATCTGGGTCAAAATTGGCCAATCAATCCATGACCAGTGGAGGTCAATCCAGGCAATACATGAGCAAATTGAACTAATAGGCATAGCTCATGTTGAAATACAAAAGGCCAGAACAACACTAGGAATCATGCCTGAGCAGGCCAATAAAATGATACATTTCCTCAATACTCACACTAAGGATGAATTGACATCACTAGAAATAAATAGCATAACAGACACTATCCTAACAGCCAAAAAAGCGCTGACTTTAAGAAATTTCACTCAAACTCTAGAAAGGAAATGTCAGGATATGAAGGAAGAAATAGATGAGTTCAGGGCAAAGATGACAGCATTACAGGATAAAGGACTGCCTAGCCTAGTGACTGGCACAGGACAACTGCTGTCATATAATCAATACATCACAAGGATCAACAATTATGTTGAAAATCAGATCACAACATCCACCAGCTCCACAAAAGAAGCAGGGCCTCCCTCTGGGCAGTCTCTGTATGAAAAATTAGAGAATTTATTTTTTATTGAGCATGAGATTAATCATCTGTTTGAAGTGCTTCCAAATTTCTACAGATATACAGAAGCAGATAAAACACTTGTAAAAATAAGGAGACATCAGCTACCTCCAGCTGATTGGTGGCAGGAAATGTTGGAAGTACTGCCCAGGTGATATGACCATATTATTCCTTTTTGTGAAAATTTAGATCTCAGTCACAGTACAGGTCAACAGAGACTCAGGCACTCAGATATCATAGGAAGCATCCGTACAGTGACTCATCAAAACACTCAGACAACAGGCTCAATTAACGCAGATTTAAAGACACAGCTACAACCAACTTTGCTGATCCAAAAAGTCAAAAATTGTCTGACAGAAAGATCGCTGCCATCTCAACATTAATTGCTGGAGTTATTTCTTTCATTTACTTATTGTAAGAGAGTTGGTGGTGTAATTTATTGCACAATAACTCACTATCTAGATATTTTGTACCCTATTTTTGTATATATATCCCCTCAAAGAACGTATTGAGGGTCGGTTGTATTGAAACTCTCTCAGAAGAGCTGTATTGTATATCTCAGACCTTTTTGCTAATACAAATTGCTGGTGGAGTTCTTGGTTCCTATGTTGTCTGAAGGTGGAAATGAATGACTGTGTTATGTTGCAGAATTCCTGTGTCATTTGCTGGAACAATAAGTTATTCTGAACCATGTTATTGTCTTTCTGTGTATGCAATAATTTACATATGTTTCGTGATCATAGTAAATAGGGAAAAAAATAGCTTAGGATTTGTTTGAATACACCCTATGCTCAATCTCTATTTCTAAATATGTTTTCTTCTGGATTGGCCATGGATATGAATTCTTAATTGCTCATGTTTAAACTAATTCTCTCACTGTGAATATTGTTTAAGAATTC
This sequence comes from Pinus taeda, assembly GCA_000404065.3. Lineage (NCBI taxonomy): Eukaryota > Viridiplantae > Streptophyta > Pinopsida > Pinales > Pinaceae > Pinus > Pinus taeda. Next base: position 104,967 of record APFE030603023.1, on the reverse strand, counting down.
TTAATTGCTCTTAAGCAATACTTTCATTTCTCCCCTTGTTAGCATAATGGAAGATTCTCAATTGCCTTTCACTCACTAATCCCATAACTTCATTACCTAATCTTAAAAAATTGTTCCACAGATGCCTATCTAGCTTTGCAGCAATATTTTGTCTTCAGAAACATACTTCAGCAGCACACCGCCCTGAAATCCATTGCCCAATGGCCCAAACTGTTCTGTAATTTATGCCTCAGCTCTGTTTGAATTCACCAACCAACCAAATTTAAAACAAACTCAGTACACCATAACTAGCCTAAAATCACCCACCAACAAGGCTAAATTATAAAGAGAGAGCCCTCTCTGGTTGCAAGTAGGCTAGGACCTGTAGCTAAAAGATTGGTTAGTGGTTACCTCGGTCGTATTCCCTTTAGGAAGCAGGGAACAACCTGAGTGAAACATCATTGGTGACTCCACTGGGGATATTTCAAATTACCACTTGAAAGGAAACAGCTTCCTGTTTAACCTTCTCATAGAACACTAAGGAAACAAAACTCGGAAGCTGGCTCTAAAGAAGAAAAATCGTTACACAAGGTCAAACCCTGACCCTAATCCCGCAGCTATCTTTGAAAACACCAATTTAATTCCCAAGATCTTGAAGAAGCAAGAGCAGCTAGGAGAGCTCTCAGATTCAGGTGTTGAACCAGTCCAGCAGAGCTATATTCCTACTCCTGCAAAAGCATCAGTTTATCCTCACACAACCCCCACTTATCCTAGTTCTTCATCCACTCCCCAAGGTAGCTTCCCCACTCCTCCATCACCAACACACCTTGCTCCTATTATCCCTATTGTTCCAACTGTTCCACTTCTTCTTGCTGTCCCTTTTATCTCTGCAAATATGGCTAACAGATATGCCCCTTTACACCTGCCTGCAAATCCAGGGGCTATGCCCCAAGATTATCAAAGCAAGATCACTTACTTTGATGGTACTGGCTCTTATACAGCCCAACAATACACCAAAAGAATGTAGGACTACTTTGAGAACTATGAAACAGATCATGAAGATGTAAGAATGAAAAGTTTTGTACAAAGTTTAGTAGGGGATGTAAGGACCTGGTTTAGGTCCTTGGCTGCACAGTCTATACTCAATCCTGATGCTTTATACCTAAACTTCTTAAACATATGGGAAAAGAAGAAAGACCCTCTACACATACTAACAGAGTATGATAATTTGAAAAGGGGCCCACAAGAAACAGTTCAAGATTACCGTGAGGTTCAACAATGTATACAATGCCATTCCTCAGAACCTAAGACCTCCACCTGATCTGGCCTTGATCAAATTCCCTGATGGTTTTGATTCAGATATGGCATATCAATTAAGAGAAAGAGCACCTCCAAGTCTTGCAGACATGCAAAATATAGCTGTCAGTGTGGAGGCAAACCTGATTGCTAAGAGAACCAGAGCTAAAAATGAGAGAAGAACAACATTTAAAGAGGAACCCTCAACTTTTGAGCAAAATCTAGATGCAATCATGAAAGGTATGGATAGGTTGGGAGATAGAGCTGAGACCATTGAGAGAAAGTCCTCTTGGGAAGGGAAAACAAGCAACACTACTAGGAATCCCAATTTTAGGAAAAACCAAAACCCAAATGCTGGGAGGACTGGTCCTGATCAGAATATCAGACCTCCATTTCAAGAAAACTATGCAAAGGCCTCAACCTCTAATGAACAAGTAGAAGATCCCCACATCAATCTAATGGGTTTGGACAGTGAACAACAAGTATTCTTAACACAAGATGATCAACAAGCCCAAGAATACAAACAATTTCAAACAAAATCTGGTGAGTCATTTGATTTCAGAGAAGGGTATGATACAACAGTCTATGAAGTACACAAACAATATAAGTTAAGAAGTAGAACCATAGATGTGCTTGAAACTACCAAACAAACACACACCAAACTGCCCAAGAAATCCAGTGATAAAGCTATCTCAGCAGAGTCCTCAGATAAAAAACTCCAAAGGGAAGTCACAGTGGAAGATGTATCTGAAATACAGCCTTCAGTAAATCCCTCATCTTCACCATCTCTTCCAACGGAACTCTTGAGCAGACCTGTAGAAAAAAATCACAATTCAGACATACCTCAAAACAGTGAACCTGGCCATGACAAGGTCACCCAAAACCCAGCAGAAAAAGAAAAACTTGTTGCTCAGAATATAAAAGTTCAGATGGAAAAGCCTTTCAATTTAGAAACAGAAATTGGCAAACTGAAAATAGCCATTCGTCTTTCTGAACTGGCTAAACATGAGGTCTTTAGACAACAAATCAATAGATCAATGCAAGTACCAGAGAATAGGGATGCAGTTAATATTCCGGATGATCAACCAGAACTGATTTTTGGCTCAGAAGTCAATGGAAAATCAGTGGATGGAGGTATCCCTCCATTTTATGTGAGCCTAAACATTCATGACAAAGTGCTACACAATGCCATGTTTGACTCAGGTGCCTCTCATAACCTAATGCCCAATTCAGTAATGGAAAAACTTGATCTAGACATCACCAGACCCTATAAAGACTTGTTTTCATTTGATTCCAGCCAGGTAAGATGTCTAGGCCTTATCAAGGACCTTTGTGTATCCCTAGTCCAATATCCAGCTAAAACAATTTTAATGGATGTGGTATTAGCTGACATTCCACCCAAAAAATGGTATGCTTTTATCTAGATCATGGGGTGCCAAACTCCAGGGATCTCTGCAACTAGACATGTCATATGCCACAATTTCAGTCTTTGGCCAGTCGCAGAGATTATACCGAGAAACACTGATGAAATATGTGGTCAGCAGTCAGGAGAAGCCCCAAAACTTCCCAATCTACTCCATTCATTCAGACATGGACTCATTTATATTGTACAATGCTGATATGTGTCCCAAAACTGAGGTCAAGCTCCTAAAAACAACATAAACTAGGCACATAAATGAACAGTCCACTGCTCAAGACCAAAAGATCATTGATGTGATTAACACGACAAACTCAACTAATATATCACATGAATCACCAAAGGTAGACTTGCCCACTAAACAAATCTGTAAATCCATTGAAAGAAACATTGATCAAGAGACCTTGTGGTATTTAGAATTTGATGGGTCAGTGAACAAACTAGGAGCAGGGGCAGGGGTTTGGATACACAATACTCAAAATGACCATGCTCTAGGTCATGCATATAGGCTTAACTTCAGATGTACAAACAACATGGCCGAATATGAAGCCCTTTTGCTAGGTCTCAAACTGATTAAGAGTCTTGGAGTGACCAAAGTTTCCATTTTGGGGGATTCAGATATGATTATACAACAGATAAAGGGAAGTTTTTTCACAAATGATCTTAGGCTAAGGTCTTATAGGATAGCAGTAACAGACTTACTCAGCAGCTTCTTGGACTTTCAGCTCACCAAAATACCAAGAAGCCATAATTTACATGCTCATGGTTTGGCAACTTTTGCAAGCACCTGTAAACTTCCTTTTGGGCCTAACCACCAGTTCACTGCTGAGATTAAACATAGGCCTTATTTCCCAGATAATGTAGATAATTGGCAAGTATATGAGAATGATACACAGATAAATAATTTTTTGACTATGAAAGAAGAATTCTCAAACTTAAACATAGACACAAGCATTAGGGATGATCAACACCAAACTGATGAACTTAAGACAAGTATATCAGCTGAAACAACAAATATGATGTTACATCCTACAACCTTTGACTCTGCCAATTTACAGAAGCTAAAACTAGCAGATCTTGATGAAATTATTGAAGAAGAATCTGAAGTAATTCAACTAAAGGATAATTTCCTGCCCACAGGTCTTACTCCTTTAGAAGACATTTTTGATTCAAATGACATCCCTAAGAAACCAAATATGCAACCCATAAATGCAGAAATTGAGGCGTGTAATATTGGGACCACTGAAAATCCCAAAATGATAAAGCTTTCTAGAACCTTACCTCCTGATAAGAAATCAGAATATATTGAACTGTTCAAAGAGTTTCAAGATGTGTTTGCCTGGAGTTATGAGGACCTCAAATCCTATGATACTTCAGTTATCCAACACACAATACCCCTGAAAGAAAACCAGAAACCCTTTAAATAGAAGTTGAGGAGAGTGAATCCAGTCCTTCTTCCCCTAATTGAAAAGGAAGTAAAACGAATGTATGAAGCTGGAATCATTGCACCTATAAGATTTTCTGAATGGATTTCAAACCTTGTACCCACAAGAAAGAAAATTGGGGAGATAAGACTTTGTGTTGATCTGAGAAATTTGAGCAAAGTCTCTCTCAAAGACCACTACCCCTTGCCAAAAATGTATCACATCTTCCAGAGGGTAGTGGGAGCTTCAAGGATCTCACTATTGGATGGTTTCTCAGGATTCAATCAAATTCTAGTTCACCCAGATGATCAGGATAAAACAACGTTTACTACACCTTGGGGAACCTTTAAATATGTCAAAATGCCTTTTGGACTCAAGAATGTTGGAGCCACATTTCAGAGGGCAATGGACATAGCCTTTGCTAAAGAAATCCATGATTTCTTAGTCATATACCTTGGTGATCTCACAACTTTCTCAAAATCAGACCAAGAACATTTAAAACATCTCAGAAAAGTGTTCTTAATTTGAAGAAAGTATGGCATATCTTTGAACCCAAAGAAATCACTATTTGGCCTGGAAGAAGGCAAACTCCTAGGTCATATAATTTCAAAATATGGCATAAGAATTGACCCTGATAGGATTCAAGCTATCCTTCAAGTCCCTCATCCAAGAAACATCAAAGGATTACAAGCCTTTCTAGGAAAGATCATTTTCCTAAGAAGATTTATTCCTAAATTGGCTGAACTAATAAGATTGTTGAACAACATGCTCAAGAAAGATGCCAAAGTCAAATGGACAATAGAAGCCAAACAGGCTTTTGAGGAGATTAAGATTACTTTGACAAAAACACCTGTTCTTACAAGTCCTAGATTTGATAGAGACTTTATAATTTTTTCCTTTGCATCTGAGCATACAATTGTTGCTGTCTTATTACAAAAGGATGACTCAGGATGTGAAAAACCCATTGCCTTCTTTAGCAGAGCCCTTAGATATGCCCCACTCAAATATCAGATCATGGAAAAGCAAGCATATGCCCTTGTCAAGGCCATACAAGATTTTAGAGTCTATATCTTGTACTCTCACATAATTGCATATGTTCCCAATGCAGTGGTCAAAGACATTTTAACTCAAGAGGGAATTGAAGGTAAGAGGGGCAAATGGATAGCCAACATTCTAGAATATGATATAGAGATTAAGCCAACAAAACTTATAAAAGGACAAGGGCTAGCTAAACTAATGACTGAAACCAATTTCCAAGCCCTTGACATCAATGAACTGGATAACAAACTGGAGATGGCGACTCCACAGATCAATCAAGCCTTCTTACAATCACCTTGGTATGCTGACATATGTTTTGTATTATTAAACCTGCAAGCTACTCCAGGGTTATCCAGAACCAAAAAGAGATTTTTGAAAATGAAAGCTTTAAAGTTTTGTATCATAGATAATGTATTATTTTGGAAAAATCATGAAGGTATTTTGCTTAACCGCCTAACTTCAGATGAAACTGATAAAGTCCTTAGAGAATTTCATGCAGGAGATTGTGGAAGTCAAAACCCACCGCCACCCAACAATTTTCATATCGAAAGGCCGGTTGCTGACCTTGTAATTTGCCCCCCCCAAAGGGGCACTTCGACGCACAATGCACAATACATCTGCACGTGTCGCCCAAAACTACAACATTGTAGAAGACTTGGCCCAAGCACCATCAGCTATGTCGGTGCTCGAAATACTACAAACATGTCCAGCATAAAGGAAATCTTTGCTTTCGGCTATTGGTGGTATCGACCCACAGGATTCCATGCTTGCAGTTTTCGACATGGAAAAGTGTAAACCTCCCCTTTCCCACAAGCTTGCATTTCAAGTGCAAATTTTTTTGAAAGGTAAAGGTATACACAGAACTGTCATCGGCGAAGGTGCTTCTACCTGCATCATGTCGGCTTCATGTTGGCTCGCCCTGGGTTCCCCAAACCTATCCCTGCCATAGTATTCCCTTAAAGCTTTCGTCGGCCACACTTTCATCCAAAAAGGTTACCTAGCTAGCTATCCCATCACCTTGAGTGGGAAAATGGTAACGGTAGATATTTAAGTCATGGATCATAAAATCAACTATAATCTACTTTTGGGTTACACTTGGACTTATGCCATGAATGTTGTTGTGTCTTCGATCTTCCATATCATCCTCTTTCCCTTGGATGAAAAGATACTCACTGTGGACTAGCTGTCCTTTTGCACCCTAGTTTACTCTCCATTACCTAGCAGCTCTGTACCCTTAGTGGGTGGTGTACCTGACTCTGATATCAATATCGGTTCCAATCTACTGAAGGCTTCTTCCCTGATGGGTTGTTTCCCTCTTCTGCCACCCAAGGTTTCATAGACGGTCAATATGCTTTAATCTATTCCTCATGAACAGACCGATCCATGGATCCTACTGGCTCCTTTAAACATTAACACATATGGAGAACAAATGCTACTGTCACCAGTTGACCTGGCCTACCAAGCCATTCAATCTGCATCTGAACCTCCGGTCACTTTGGTTACGATCAACAGTCCTACTGCCCCTCCCATAACCGCTTCTTCTCTTAATCCACTCAATCAAGTCCTACCTATGGACGAAGCTATTAGAGAAATCATGAGTTTAGAAGAGTGACCTTGGGAGGACTCGCACCATCATGTTTCGATATCTAATTCAGACATGATGCCTCTTCAAACCCTGTCACCTGACACGCACGAAATCATTTCCTCACCATATACGACTATCCACACATTCGACTTGGAAGGAAATAGGGGAAATATTTCAAAAACATTGCTCATCGATATTTCTATCATGACATGCATCATGGAAAACATACAAATTGGATCCAATCACAATCCCGAGGAAATTGTGAGCTTCACCTACCCTTTTAAGGACTTCCACGATGTATTTCCTTGGTCTTATGACGAAATGCATGGCATAGACCCTTCTATTGTCAAGCATGAGCTCAATAAAGGTCGAGCATTCTTTTTATGGTATTTTTCTTGCTCGTTAATCTGAAAAATTCTCGAGTCTCCTTCTTCGGGCTCGCTAAAACTACCATGAAGAAGAGCGAGTGTTATTTTTATGGTATTTTTCTTGCTCATTAATCCGAAAAACTTCGAGTCTCCTTCTTTGGGCTCATTGAACTACTACAACGAAGATATGATAGATTTATTTTATGGGATATTTTCTTTCTCTCAAAAAATGAAAAATCCTCACGTTTGTCATCGTTGGGATCATTAAACATATACGATGATGGTCTGAGCATCTATTCTTTTCTCTTTTTCTAGCTCATTAAACTGAAAAAGAAGAGCATTCTTTTTAGGCGGCTTTTTCTTGCACATAAAATTGAAAAAATCTCGAGTTCTGTCTTTAGGCTCGTTAAACATTTATAAACATGACCCGAGCATTCTTTTAGGTACTTTTCTTGCTTGTTAAACGGAAAAATCCTGAGTTTTTTTCACCGGGCTCATTAAAAATATATGGCAGCAACAAGAGAACTTGCTTTTTTAGGACCATTTCTCACTCTTAAAACCGAAAAATCCCCGAGTTTTTCCCTCCTTCGGGCTCGTTAAATCTATGAAGGAGGAATGAGTAGTTCTTCTACCTATTTTTCCTCGCTCACTAAACTGAAAAAGATACTTTGAGTTTTCTTCATTTGACTAGTTAAAATTTGATGAAGGTATTGAGTTTTCGTCGCGTGACTCATTAAAATTTCACGACGAAAAATGAGTTTAGTCCGTCTCCTCGTACTCGTAACAAAATGAGGTCGGCATCTATTGAAAATAGGTTTCTCTTTATCCGGAATCAATAGATTAACTCATGGAAAAGTAACTGATCCGGGTACACTATTAACCTTTTGTCGCACCCAGTTAACAACTATGACAAAGGGACCACCATGGAGTCATTCTTTACGATCTTTTCAGACTCTCTAAATATGAAAAGACCACCGATTTGTCTAGTCTGGACTCTTTAAATTACACAGACAAGATATAGAGTAGCTCTTTTTATGATCCTTTTTAGACTCTTAAAACATGAAAATATTGACGCGTTTGCCTGTCTGGACTCATTAAACTAATCATATAGGGCATATAGTTTCTCTTTTTGAGGTCCTTTTCAGACTCTTAAAAGATGAAAAGATCGATGAGTTTACTCGTATGGACTCACTAAACTAATCAGAAGGGGAAAGTGGATAATACAACTGTATTCCATATTAGAAAGTGTGGTTTGGCAGTAGTCGTTCCCTTGAACATGGCACTCCCTTAGATAAACCTTCCTTGTGACGGCCTCTCAATATAAATCCTACCATCCTATGAGTTTAGCTTATATACCCCAATGTTCTTGCGTCTTGGTATCCTAACAATTTTTCGTGTTCATAAGTCTAGTGCTACATGGTTAAAACCGTTGTCGTGCCTTCTATTGTTCAAGGGTTAACCTATTGTTTCCTCCATCAACCCATCAAGCATATCCTTTCATCATGCCCTCTGTTGTTCAGACCCGATGCTCAAAGATTCCTCAAAAAACAAATCATTCTTGTCCTGTTTCATATCGATTGATGTAGGACACATTATTGCCTACCTTTCGACAGGTATCTTCCTATTGACTTCAACACTCTATCTAGGAAGACAACCCAAAAGCACATTCAGTGCCTTGGTACTTGCAGACATTAGTGGCAGGTTGCCTTGTGTTTGATCAGGGGTTCTCATTATTGGCTCCTGGTTAAGAGATTCTACGGGTGTTCAACAACAAAGATATCTTTCACACTCATTAGATTGTACTGTGCATATAGGATACCATAGCCATTATTGGTGGCCTTCCTCGCATCTGTTAACGGTCTCCATTATTGACTGGTAATCAGATGATTTCGTATATGTTCGACATCAACGCATATATTCACATGTATCGATCTATGTTGTTCGGTGAAGCAGAAATCAAGACCTTGGGTAGAGGCTTGCATCACTCAGCCTTGTTTCCTCTCCCAAGTTGTGTATCTTTTTTTTTGGAGATAGCTTATCAGGATGATTCTATTATGACACCGGATCCGCATTGTTCTTATCGGCAGCCAACATTTTCATATCTCTTGGAGAAAATCACCCTGACATAGCTATTGAGCATGGGAATGCCTGAATCAGGACATGACTTTAGTAGTTATATAATTATAATTATATATATATATATATATATTATAATATAATATAATATATATAAATAATATACTGTGTGATTTGTATTAGTTTCCCATTACCACCGAAGCTCGGATCCTCTCTCTCTTTTTGAAGGAAAATTACAGTTAAAGTAAAGTATTTCGGCCATCGTCGCAGCCTTTGATCTCGAACTTTAGGGGTCATCTATTATACAACAAATTGACTCATCAACTCAAAGGGGAAAGACATGATAGCTGAAGCAAAGACCAAAATCACATGTCTTGTTTCCACACTAACGTTGGCTATGCACTGACAACCTTCTTTATAAAGCTTCTTTGCAAGCCTAAGGATGCGTTAGTGACCCTACTAACTCAAGTTGATAGTATGGGAACAACGTTAGTGAATCCTAGTGAAGTTCTAAGGGTCAAAGGAATTAATTGACTCATAAATATCTAGATATTTGTTCCTAAAATTACTCAAGAAAAGCAAGGAAACATCCAAATTAAACCTATTTGGAGAATTTCTAATCCCAGAAAAGGAGGCAAATGGGAAAGAGCTGAAAATCATGGCAACTTCATTGCTTTTACCCTAGGGAAAGTAAGGAGGAACTTGGCAACCCTAACTCAATTTCTACATAAGCAAAGCTAGGGTTATGGTGTTAGAGGTCAGATAATTTGAAAGGATAACATACTTGATTGTTGAGCATTGTCTCAAATCATAAGAAGTTGGCAAGAAGGGAGAGAGAGAGAGAAGCTGGAGAGGTAAGGGAAGGCTGATGTAACATATGGTTGTAATCACTCTTCCAACATTAATATAGAACTGCAGTTGTACTGTCTACTCCATGGTATTGGTACTATCGTTCATTCAGTTGTTTGTCCAATATCATTTAGCAGGAGTAGTTTAGTTATGTGTAACTAGATGTTCTTTTATGTATTCATGTATTAGTTATCAAAGGTGTATGTTGTGATTATTCTTGTCTCTTTTATGTGCAGGACTTGATCTGGAGCCGGCTCAGGGGACTTCCACCTAGCTACATTGTGCTCTCCAGCAAATCTACACAGAGGCTTGAGGTAATCTACTTCTCCTACTTTGATAGTTAGTTATTGTTTATGAACATGCATGTAAATTTGTGACGGTTGCAGATAATATTATAGTTTACTGAAGGTCCCGGGAAGACCTTTGAGGGTATCTTAATTCTCCATACACCGTGAATTTTATCCTATAGCATTCAGAATGTTCAAAATGTGCCTTCATCATCTCATCCTTGCACATCCATTCCTCCATCTCCACCCACAGATCATGCATCATCTTCAGATCAGTCTCTTTCACCATCACCTCCACCATCGCCATTTCATGAGCATATTGAGTCACCTAGTAGAGATGATATTAGTGAGCGAGAGCAGATTGAGGTCATCAAGCCTAAAAGGGTAGATTTGGGCACATTGGCGCACACTTATCAAAGAGGCCATAGATAGGTGTTTTCCCCATAGATTGTGGGAGGGGCCTTGCCTTCTTCACCAAAAAAGAAGGTAAACAAAGGCAAAGAGAAGTGATATAGACAAAGGTTCAGCATGAGGAGCAGGACCTCCATGAGATAGAGCAGGATTTTGACTTGGTTGACCTACGTGAGCATGATAACAATGAGGACACTAGTGTTATCATCAAGGAAAAAGATGCACTCATCTAGGATCTCTAGATGAACTTAGTGACCCAAAATGGATTGTTAAACTCTCTAAGTCTTCATGAAATCTCTATAATTTATGCGAAAGATTAAAAATCTTGTGAAGATCAAGCTTATCAGAGGAATCCTCATGACAATTGCTAACTGTGATTAACATGGATCAATGAGGGTCGTCGATCAAGCATGTAGAGCGATGGACCATGGTAATGCGTTTTGTCACGAATTAGCAAAGTCAACGATGGTTTGAGTCAACAGGGGAGGAATCTGATATCATAGGGAAAACCCCTCGAAGAAGGAGAGCCACGTGCGCCCATACTCGAAAAATCATGAAATGTAGCAGAAAGTGTTTCGGTTCCATCGGAGGTGGGATTCCACAGAAACCACAGGATATCAGAAGGGCTTTGAGCCATAAGCAGTTTCGACCGAGTCCCGCCTGATGCCACATAGTGAGTGACACGTGTCTGATGGAAGAAAGAGAACACCTCTCACGTCGGATGGGTAAATGTCGAGCAAGTTATCTACCTAATATTTGCGATGACCATAGGATCTCGAGGGTGCATATCAATGGCGGGGATGTGACCCGATGGATGACCGGATTTGACGAAGCTATAAAGCAGATTGTGCAAGATTTTGAAGTCCAACGTGGACGATGAGTTGGCAGAGATTCGTGTTTCGTGGGAATTCTTGGAGTCAATGGAAATAACATCCATTTCAAATGATCGAGTGTTTCCGGTGAACTTGACACTCATCTATTACAGAATAGGTGGCCACTTCCCTATGAGGCGTGATGCAGTGACTGTAACAGCTGAAAGAAGGGATTCGAACGGACAAAGGTGGGGAATGAGAGAGCTGAAAGTGGAAATGAAGAGTCAGGAAGCAGATGGCTTAAAGCCATAGACTGACAGAGACAGAGGGGGAATAGAAGAAGAGAGGAGAGTGAACAATGAGCAAAAGTTGAATGCGCAGAAAGTCTTTGGAGTCACTCGGAGGTCGAGTGAAAAGCTAGAGAGCTCAATTGACAGCAACGTATTGTTGTTGGAGTTGCTTGGAGGTTGAGCGACTCACAGAGATATGTAGAGGCTGAGAGAAAGATCTTAGAGAAGCCATAGCAAAGAGCGAGAGCCAAAGTTAGAGCCAAGAGCCAGAGTGAGTGCCACAACGAGAGCTGAGAGCCAGAACCAGAGCCAGAGAAATAGTCAGAGCTAGAGCCGGAGGTAGAGCCAAGAGCTAGAGCCAGAAAGCTGAAGAGCTCCAAGAGCCAAGGATAAGATGGTGTTCTAAGCAAAATGTTTCTTTTTAAAGCATTGGAGTTGAGTGTGGAACTTGTAAAAGAATTGTTGCCATAATCCCAGAGAGCCAAGTCGAGTTGACTAGAGCTTAAGGAGATGTAGCCCAAGCGTTTTGGGTGAACTCTATATTAAATTGTTGCCTTATGTGTTTGCTTATTGCTGCATTTGTCAATTGTCATATGTATTTACATATTAGCACAAACAACCAAATTTTAAAAGCACATAAATAGTTAAAAACACATGCAAGCATACACCTTATTTTCAAGCATTTCTTAATTCCGCATTAGTTAATCATTAAGACTTGGGAAAATTCAAAGCTTTGGAAGTGGGAGAGGTTCTTGTAAGTTAAACAAGAAGCCTAAGAGCCCCATTTTCAGATCAGGTGGTATCAGAGCTTAAGATTGATTAATCCCACCTTCACAGAAGGTTGTATCAAAATGCTTGATTGACAGGGCAAAGATTGCTTGTTCGAAAGGTGTTTGGACAGTCAAGGATTGATTGCCTCATTGATTGTATGCTTGGTTGTAGACTGCCTATTGTTTGAGTTTGCAGAGGTGAAGGGAAAGCTATTGATAGCTCAGTCTAGGAAGGACAATAAGGAAGAAGGGCTAAAGGCATTCTTCTATCCCAAAGGACCTCAGGGCAATCCTTGAAGCACAAAAGGTTGTTGCAAGAAGTTACTGAATAAGCTCTTTAATAATCTTGTTTGAATTTATTTTGTTCATTTGCATAATGATCACTTCTACAAGTGAATCCTCGAATTCTTCTTTCTTCACAAGTTCCTTTGATGGATACATGAAGCAAGACTTGTCCACCATGATGGATATGGTGAGAGAAATGTATGGGGATGGAAGGAAGAGAAACATACTTAGAGAGAAGTTGAATTCCATGGAGGAAGAGAAGCAGATTGTTCCTGGCAAATTTCAGGAAATGGAGAGGCAACTTCATATTGAAAATATGAACCTGGAAAGGATGCATGAGTTGGAGTCACAACTCTTTTTTGCCAAAGAAGCCTTGGCGAAGTATTATCTTGAAGAAGAGGCAAACCAATCCAATTTGTCTTCAAATTCTTCTAAGAATGCTTATATTGGTTCATTTGAAAAAAATACCAGAGGCATAGTTTCCAAGCTAATGTCCAAGATGGGCTATGAAGGAAAAGGATTGGGCAAACATGCACAAGGTATTGTTGAGCCAATAATGGTTGAGGAAAGGCCTAAGTACTGGGGTCTTGGCTATGGACAGCCTTATGGAGAGAGTTCCAAAGTTTCCATGAAGGCCATTGAAACAGTTTCAAAAAGGAGTTTCATTGCAGGTCCTCTACCTCAGAAGTGTGAGGATTGCATTCAGGAGGAATGCATTAGTTCGAAACATCATTCGTAGGATGCAGGTGTTTAGAAGCACACACTTTAACCAGAGAGTTGTGGAAACTCTGACAGCCTTGAAGAAAGTGATGGTGCTCCAAAGGGAGCCACTTCTTCATTTGCTTCACCTCCTCATGAAGGTAATAAAGGTGAAAGGGGCAGGTTTAAATCTGGTTATAAACACATTCCTTTTGATTTTGTAAAGAATGGAAAAATAATTGCATGTTTCTTTTGTGGTTTGGATAACCATTATGTTTCTAGATGTTGGAAGAGGATGGCCACATACAGGAAACTTTTGAAGGAAAGGATGCAAGCAACCAAAGGTCCACGGGACAAGGCAAATCATGCTGTCAAAAGGATGCACATGTGTTGCACTTACTGCCATAAGCAAGGGCATCTTGCTGAAAGGTGTTGGACTTTTAATCCAACACTGCTTCCACCAAAGCTAAAGGAGAAGGTGGAAAAGGAAAATGGCGGGGATCAAAATAAAGATTCCATGATTGATGTGTTTCAAGATGATTCAGATATTGATGCTGATATGCAAACAAAGGAGGGACCTTTGAGATGGATTGGTAAGAAATGGTTAGAATTCTTATCCAATTAAGACTGCATGTCTATTGATGCATTTGCTTGCATTTCTTTGTGGAATAAATGCAAGTTGCAGGATCTTACCAAAATGGTAAATGGAAAGAAGTTGAGTAGGAAACTCACTTTATTTCTGCAACAATATGTTCATTTCAGCTTCAAAAGTACATTGTACTTAATTGAAAGTTGAAAGATGGAATGCATGCATGAGCATGAGATGCATGTGATTTTGGCTTGGTAGAAGTTAAATTTGTCTCCAAAATGGAGATAATGATGAAGTGTTTCATCTTTAAAAAAAAAGAGTTCTAATGGTCTTTTTCTACATGCTTGACTTGAAAGATCATTTGTTTTAAAGGCATGTTTTATTGGCTCGTTATCTAGTCAACCATTTGTATGCAGATATAAGACATGGAAGGGTCACAAGATGTGAAATCTGTTTCTTTGTTGATGCAGGAGTTAGTCCATCCAGTTGTTGTCTGTATGCCTGTTGTTGTTAACAGTTGTTGTTGGCAGCTTTTCAAATAGGTACAAATGAAATTTTTGTGGAGCATATGTACTTCACATTCACTTGAGCCACCTTGGATCAAGGATCAAGGAAAGAAGTTCAAACTACCTTCTGTAAACTTCATAAAGAAGTTCTACATGAAGTCAAGAGGGAAAAACGTTCTTCCCGAGATGACCAAACCATCCGAGAAGGGAAGCGGTCAGAGATTTTGGTTCAGAGGCACTATGCAAAGGAAAGTGTAAGGAGGCTAAAAGAAGAGGGTGTTTTTACTCTCATTTACTACTCAGATCAGTATATTAGTCTTTTGGTGGACCAAAAGTTTTTTTAGTGGGAAGGTGTGATCCAAAATGGATCCTGAAACTCTCTAAGTCTTCATGAAATCTCTATAATTTATGCCAAAGATTAAATATCTTGTGAAGATCAAGCATAGCAGAGGAATCCTCATGACATTTGCTAACTGAAATCAGCACGGATCAAGGAGCGCCTTCAATCAAGCACGCAGAGCGGTGGACCATGTAACACGTTCTATTGTGAATTAGAAAAGCTAGCGATGGTTTGAGTCAATGGGGGAGGAATTTGATATCGTAGGGCAAACCCATCGAAGAAGGAGAGCCACATGCGCCCGGACCTGAAAAATCATGAAATGTAGTAGAAAGTGTTTCGGTTCCATCAAAGGCGAGATTCCACAGAAACCACGGGATATCGGAAGGGCTTCAAGTGGTAAGTAGTTTCGACTGAGTCCCGCCGATGCCACACAGTGAGTGACACGTGTCCAGTGGAAGAGAGAGAAAACCACTCACATCAGATGGGTAAATGTCGAGCAAGTTATCCACCCAATATCTGCGATGAATGTAGGATATGGAGGGTCCATATCAATGGCAGGGATGCGACCCGATGGATGACCGGATTTGACGAAGTTATAAAGTAGATTGTGTGGGATTTTGAAGTTCGACCTGGACGATGAGTTGGCAGAGATTCGTGTTTCGCAGACATTCTTGGAGTCAATGGAAATAACGGCCGTTTCAAAAAATCGAGTGTTTCTGGTGAACCTGACACTCATCCATTACAGAATATGTGGCCACTTCCCTGTGAGGCGTGATGCAGTGACTGTAACAGCTGAAAGAAGGGATTAGAATGGACAGAGTTAGGGAACGAAAGAGATGAAATCAGAAACGAATAGTCAGGAAGAAGATGGCTTAAAGCCACAGACTGACAGAGACAGAGGGGGGACAGAAGAAGAGAGGAGGGAGAACAACGAGCAAAAGCTGAAAGTGTAGTGAGTCTTTGGAGTCACTCGGAGGTCGAGTGAAAAGCCAGAGAGCTCAATTGATAGCAGCGTATTGTTGTTGGAGTTGCTTGGAGGTCGAGCGACTCACAGAGGCATGCAGAGGCTGAGAGAAAGAGCTTAGAGAAGCCAGAGCAAAGAGCGAGAGCCAGAGTCAGAGCCAAGAGCCAGAGTGAGCACCAAAGCGAGAGCTGAGAGTGAGAACCAGAGCCTGAGCCAAAGAGCCAAAGCCACAGTCAGAGCCAAGAGCCAGAGCTAGAGCCAGAGGCAGACCCAAGAGCTAGAGCCACAAAGCCAAAGAGCTCCAAGAGCCAAGGGATAAGATGGTGTTATGAGCCCAATGTTTATGTGTAAAACATTGGAGTTGAGTGTGGAACTTGTAAAATAACTATTGCCATAATCCCAAAGAGCCTAATCGAGTTTACTAGAGCTCAAGGGGACGTAGCCCAAGCGTTTCGGGTGAACTCCATATTAAATTGCTACCTTATGTGTTTTCTTATCTCTGCATTTGTCTATTGTCATATGTATTTACATATCAGCATGAACAACTGAATTTTAAAAGCACATAAACAGTTAAAAACACATGCAAGCATACACATTATTTTCAAGCATTTCTTAATTCCGCATTGGTTAATCATTAAGACTTGGGAAAATTTAAAGCTTTGGAAGTGGGAGAGGTTCTTGTAAGTTAAACAAGAAGCCTAAGAGCCCCATTTTTAGGTCACTTAGATAGGTCAAAATATATTATTTCATATTATGAGCAAGAAAATCAACAACTTCAAGCCAAAAATGATGTCATGGAGATTTTTATCATCAAGGAAAAAAGGGAAGAAATGAAAGCCAATGCATTTCTTGATGAGGCCTATGATAGGTATGGTGAACCTGAACAAGAGAAAGAGACAAAGATCAGACCTAGGACTAGAGGGTTGAAAAGAGATCTAGAACTAGAAAGACAAAAAGAGGTTGAGCTTGCAAATCAACTCACATGGAATGAGTAGTTTGCCATCATGGTTAATGAGAACCGGGATGATTGGCTTGACAAGGTAAAACAACATTTAGAAAGGCTCCTAGACAAGGCCAATCAACAAAATGGCATTCAAATAAAAATGGCAAAACATTATGCCAAAAGAGAAAGAAATGCAAGGGCAAAGCTCAAGGCAACAAATGCAAAGATTGAAGCCCTAACTCACCGAGAAAAGAAAAAGAAACTTGATATACTTGCAGAGGCTTCACTCTAAGCCTAGCCACACTAACATCATCCACTTCACCAATTTTGAAGCATTTTGGCTCATTTTTGCAATTTTTGTCTTTTCTATGTGTTTTTCGACAATGTTATATCAACAATACGGTCAAACGCATAGCGCCCTAGTTGTTACACACTTTTTTGGGGCACATTTTAGAAACTGGAGACCACCAATGGATGAAAAATGACAAAGACATCTAATAAAACCACGTTGCCAGCCTTATTTTGCAAAACTAGCAGGTGAAAATGTCAAAAAAGAAGCAAAAAATCATGTTTCTGCCTCAATTTTGGCCTAGGTACTATGCACAGACCGGTCTTAGGATAATCCACCTTTTGAGGGTCCAATCAAGTCCATTTTGGAAAATAAAGGCATATTTGGAAACTAGACTAGACAAAATTTCCAATGAGCTCTCCTGGGATTAATTTGGACACTGGGAAGGCAGTCAAAATCATCTTGCAAGATGGAGGGCACACTTGACCAACTGCTTGATTTTTCCCTGTTTTTCTCCAGATTTGTTTTTCATCCTTGGAAATCAACATTTTACTCATGTAATTGATGTTGTAAATGTAATAATGATGTAGCTAAGTTACCTAGGGGTATATTCATTAGGTAAAAGTTATCATCAAGTCAAATGAATTAGTTTTAATGTAATTAGGGAGGAGTCACTTAGAGCTCCCTACACTCTAGGTATCAGTTCAGATTTTTGTGGATCTCTTCTTCAACTCAGGGATTCGACCCCTGAGGATCATAGAAGGTTGTTTTTATGTCTATATCTTCCCTTTCTTAACTCTTTTTATAGGTTTGACTCAGTTAGATGTTGTAGTATTGATTAGAAACACTATTGTATCAGAATTTGGCCAATTTTAATAGATGAGTTGCAACTATTTCTTCGGGATACATGTGGTATGGATGTTTAGCATTGTTTCTTATCTGTTATCATTTTTATGAATGTTTGTTAAGTTTATAAACCATTCCATGTATGTTATATGGTAATTTTCAAGTTTATAGGTAGAATTCATGTTCACTCATGCTCTTGTTTGGGAAAGTTATCATAATTTGTTCATTTTTCTTTAGTTTAGGAAGAATACATCTCCAATGCTCTTCCTAACTCCTCATAAGTCTTAAATCATCTCACCAAATCAACTTTTAACTGTTAAGCCTCCTGCCTACCTTGCCCCTTTGAATGTCTGCAATCATATTTGATTTTCCATAACCTATCCTCTTTTACCTAATATCCTCATCCAACAATAACCCCATCAAATCAAATAAAAACAACCTCTGCACTTTATACCTAGCCTAACACCCTAATCCATCCAGCCCCTTGACTGTGATTCTTTGGAGAGATCCCTCTGTGGCTTGGTAGGGCTAGCTACCAAGTCAAAAGAATGTTTTATGGTTACCTCAGCTGGACTCTTTCACAACCTTGGAGATCGGGAGGAGTCATAACACTCCGGAATATGTCTTGTCCCAGCCTCAGAAATCTTCCTCCATCAATATACACAAGGATATCATTAGAGGGATGAAGGATATCTGAAAAGAGGAAACAAGGGTTTCCTAAAGCTTGGGGAGTGTAGGAGGGACATGGATTTCTTCAGACTTGATCAGGGATCAATCAACAATAATATCAATATCTCATTTCTTCTCCCCTTAGGCCTTCCCGTGGAGGTTTATTTATACCTCTCCAAATTAGTTTTTTCAATTGGGAAACAGTTGGGTGATGGGCTATAGTAGGTGAGTAACAGGTAAAACCCGTAAATCCCACTCGAAATTAAGGAGATTTATTATTTTTAAGTGTTTTAACACATATAGGTGGGTTGGATATATATTGACCCACATGTACACGCTTTTAACATAGTGAAAAGTAGCGTATAGGAAATAAAAAACTGTTTTTTAGATTTTGGACCAAATTCTCGAAAGGAAGGGTTGCCCTAGGCCGTAACCAGAGCATCAGATCTACCAAGAGTGGAAAATGGTGTTATAATAGGTATCACATTATCCATTAACTATAGGATTTGAAGTTATGTTTCATGTTCATCATATTTTTCACTGATCTGGTTCAAAATAGTTTCCTGTGTGTTATCACCAACATTATTTTCTATATCAATATGCAAATTATGTAATTGTTTATCATTTTCAAACACTTCCTATTTCCTTATGTTATATGGGAAAACTGGCCTATGTTTTACCTCAATCTCATATTTCTTATTTGGGTGGAAATGACTCTTACATGTACTTGTTGAGGTATCCAATGCATCAACAAACACATTATGATTTCTAGGAATCAAATACAACTAATTTTCCGAAAAACACTGCAAAAAATATAAAACAACATTCTTGTATGCCCTCAACCTGGGGTGTTTGGTCGAATACTAACCTTTAATTTGATTAATGACTATTTTTGAATCTCCTTGGATTGAAATCCTTTTGGCTCATGATCTTTTCAATAATTGCAACCCCAAAATAAGTGCCTCATATTCGGTAACATTGTACATACATTGGAAAGAAAGCTTGTAGGAATATTTATTTGACTTGCCTGATTTTGTGTCTATGATCCATACACCAACCTTGGCTCCTTCCTTGCTAAATACCCCATGAAAATCCATATGACATAAAACTTCCTCATCGTTTTCATTTTATATTTCAGCCTTTGGCTTCACATCCCTTGTTTTTTATTTATTCAATTTCCATGTCTTGAATTTCTTCTTATAAACATGTGTCATTATATAAAATGAAAGAATCCAGGTCTGGATGTATAAAATAGAGTTGGAAATTATTGTTTTTGTCCTGACTACCTAACATATCTTTCATAAGAGTCTCCCTGTACAATCTCCTTTGTTGCCCGAAAACAGGAATAGTTGCAAATGTCATATCCATTTGCAATGTGCCTTAAAACTTTGCTCCCCAAGACCTCAACAAGAGCATCCCATATTTTGGAGGGATATAAACCAAAAAAACATCCATCACTATACTTTTTGTTGGGATTTGGGTAAGGGTCACACATAAATCCTTGATCAAATATAAACATCTTACCGTACTTGAATCAAAAGAGAAGCGATCTTTATATGGTCTGGTTATATCTAATCTGAGTTTCTCCATAATCAATTTTGGAATGAGATTATGTGAAGCACCTGAATCCAACATGGAATTGTAAAAAATGAGATCATGAATGTTGATATTAGCATAAAATGGTGGCACATTACCATCTTGTGAATTTCCCTCAACTTCTAGTCCAAAAAACAATCTAGGCTAGTCATCACTTATATTCGCAGCATCTGTTCCTTCTTCTATCTTTAATTGCCTTTATAAGTTGACTTCTATACACATCCTTTTTCATTAATTCAATCAATGGAACACAATTTTTAACCTTTGAAAACTCATTTTCAAGGTTAAAAGAAGGTTGAGGCCTTTCTACCTCTTTCACATTTGTATCTTTCTTTTGAGGGGCTTCCTTTGGAGGATCAACCTTTGTCTGACTGGTGGAAGGTGTATTAGCTTGGATCTTCTTAATAGGATTTGTTGTAGTCTTTTTATTTCTCAGATTATATTGTTTATGCACTTCCATAATGGAATTTTGATAGCCTTTTTTTGTAATCATCTGATTCTCTAGGCATCACATCTTGTTGTTATAACAAAAATAAATCTTGTTCCTCCTTTGTCAATAAACTATTAGCTACTTCTTCCACATCGAAGTGATTAATCCGATATATTTATTGTTCATCTACTGGATCTTGTTCTTCTTCTACATAATTCTCCTGAAAATGAGGTTTAATTTGTTGTTGATAAGTTGGGTTTCTTGGTTCTCTTTTCTTGATTTGGGGCTGCTGTCTTCTGAAATTTGGATTCTTGATCTAAGGACCCCCTTGTGGTTCCCTTAGTGCAGCTCTATGTGTCAAAGTAATTCTCTCCATAGTTTTAACCAAAGTGTCTAGTTTTACATCTGATAACGAAGAAGGATCTTCTTTAATAGTCACTCTCTTCTCATACCTCAAACTAGATTTCCTGGCCAACAAATTGGTATCTACACTAACAACATTCCTTTGCATCTCTTCTAAAGTAAGTTAATTTCTTTATCTCAACTAATAGGCCATGTCAACATCAAAACCATTTGGATATCGAATTAATGTTGACCCTAGTGGGGGATTTATTTCTTCTGGAATAGAATTATAAAGGTTTTTTTCTATATGAATAATCTTGGTTTCATGGAGCTCTCCTTAAAATTTCATATTCTACAAGAATATGAAGTGGATTATTTTTAATGCCCCAACGAGAAAGAAAAACTTGATGAAATTGTTGTAAATTAGCAATATTGCCTGCTGCCAATCCCCTATACCATTTTCTCACTTCACCTGCCAAACTTTGAGCAAACAACCTTACTTTCACATCATCATCATCAAATTCTTCTAGGTATGAAAAAGCATTCATCTTATCAATGTGCTGTTAAGATGTAGTGGGCCCAGATCCATCGCATTGAGGTATACGTTGTGCATAATGTAGTGGCATATCATTTAGTGGTTGTTGCAGAATCAAAGGGGCATAACTGGCTACCGTGATTGTAATATGAGAGGTGGATAAAATTGTAGTTGTGCATGATGTTAGGGGTAACAAAGGTGGTGGGGTTATGATTTGTTGAGTTAGTATAAAAGGAGTATTAATAACATATGTAATATGAAAAATACAATGAGGAGGATTCAAAGGGAAGGTAATTGATGAAGTAGAAGAAGAAGAAACAATATGTTGTAATATGGGTGATTCTTCAGCAACCATATTCAGCTTAGTGTTATAGACATATTTGGGAACTACAACCCCAATCACATATGTCCATAAACCAAGGGCTTCTAAACCCATAAAAGTGTTGTTTCATACCCTAAAGGATCAAGGTCAGTTGATTACATCATTTCCCAGAAGTTCTCCTTGAAAAACTACTTAGAACTGGTCAAAACTGGACCATACAGACTGCTTAGTGCTAAGGGTGCAATGCATCTCACCTATTACACACAAGGGGTGCAATGCATACTGAAGAGCCCTTCTGTAGCATGCGATGAGTGAGAGTAGACAAATGGCAGAAGTAGTTTGCTAGGTGGAAACTTAGAGAATCTTCTAGAAACTGCTCATATGACACTTGCCTCTCTAAATTCACCCAAGGATGAGTAAGAGATCATGCAATCTCCAAGTGGAACCAAGAATTATCAGTGAAATGACACTAATCAAAATCCCAGAAGCTGACTCACCCATCTACAAACATCTATATATGGATCCCTCATCCTAGAGATCCAGAGGCTGGAATTTTGTAATTTGTAAGGAAGTGTTGTTGGTTTCTCTTAGTGACATTGTATTGTTGGGTGATCTAGCTTTTCATGAGGTGAAGAGGGCTTTCATGCTGGGAGGATGGCGCTAGATCAGACAGCTGGGTTATAATCCTCTCTTCTACTTCTTCTATCAATAAAGCTATTTGAGTTTTCCGCCATATACTTGTATATTTCTGAATCTTGTATTTGTGTATGGATTTGTATGGTTAATGTACATCTGATTCTACATTGTTTATGGTTATAGATCTCTATGCTTTGATGGTATTTTTCTGCTTTAACTCTACAGGTGTTCTTTGAAGTGGGACAAATGAGAAAGGAGTGGATAAAGTTCTATCAAGGGAGAGAGGAAACAAGCAAGGAGCCAAGCAAAAGACTGAGGTTGGTGCTCTCTGATTCTCTCTCATCTATCTCTCATAAAGGAAAACACAAATTACTTTTAATTGTTTGTTTCTAAGATAGCTATCCGTCTTAGTGGGACTAGTAGATCTGAGTAGACACTAGTTTTCATGAAAACAAAATGGCGACTCCACTAGGGAGTGAATAGTTTGTTTGTTTGTTTCTATTTGTTTGCTTTATAAACTATAGACAGAGCCTGAAGTTAAGCCAGCTAGCCTTCGAACTACATTTGCTATGCAAGTGAAAAGTAGATCAGTGTTGCTTTAGTCAATCTCTGGGTTTGCTTATGAATTGAACAACTAAATTACAAACATCATAAGTGCCATGGTGGTAGTTCAATAACCTCATTAGATCAGCTCCTATACTTTGTATTTACTTCCTATCATAAGCTCAGTCTAAATCCCTGAAATTAGCTGTAAACTATGGGTGAAAACCAAGCTCAGTCTCGTCCCTAGACGATCGCACTGTCTCTCACTGGCAGTCTGGATGCATCGCACCTCCTGTGTGCTGCAAGTGAGATGCATCCATGTTTCCCTTAAGGACAGGTGTGATGATTGAGTGAGACTGTTCCTCTCTCTAGATTTTGGTTTTTTCTTCATTGTTTTTAGCTATATTCAGTAGTTTTTCAACCTATGATCAGTATATCACTGTTGAAGCCTTCTTCCTTTACATTATTCAGCCTCCATCGATAAGGAATTGTAAATATTTTTTTATGTATTTTTCATCATTTACAGTCCTCCTTTGCAAAAAGTAGCTTAATCGAACTGTCGTCTTTTGATTTGAAAGTGTCGCAACTGTCGTTTTCAGTCAAGAAAAAGAGTATCGTAAAGTCTTCCTCTTTTAGATAGTCGATTGTATTTTTGCCATTGTATTTGATTTGAATTGTCAATTATTTGAAGTGTCAAAAGCAGTTTTCCATTTGAAATTGAAAGTGTCATCTTAATCTTCCTTTCGTTTTTGAAAAGAAATTGCTAAAGTGTCTTTTGAAGAAAAGTAGTTCAAATCTGTACTTAGTTTTCTTTTTGTCATTCTCACATTAAGGAAACGGAAAAACAAATACATGCATATGCATTTGCATCTAGACTGCATGCGGAAATTGATTTAGGAAAAGTGCATTTAGTGTGTGCTCTCTGCTCTATGTTGAAATAATTTTACTCTTCTTTCCTTAGTAGCTAGGATTTTGATTGCTAAAAGAAATAAATGATTGTTTATCATTCTAAATTTCATATTTAGGAATTGTACATCTACTTCACGCGGTGAACCTTGAAAGGAAAAGTTCTTAAGAAAGATAAATTATAAAGTAAACCTCAATGAACATAAAAAAGCTTTGGAACCTAACGCACAACATCTAGAAGTCTAGGCTAGAGACGTATTATGGCATCGTAAAGCCTGGTAACTATCATTTTCACGAAGGTTGGGTAATTCCTCCTCTTTCATATGACAAGTGCCAGTACGGACTTGTGCTCCCACGTAACGTCGAGTATATATTAGGAGACCGCAATAGGCTGACATCCTTTATCCTTAGGAAGCTATGTCTGCCGCCCTACCGATCGCAATGCACTGAACACAACATTCAGGAAGATTGACTGTCGTACATAAAGTCCTCAATAATTTCTCTACAATTTATCACCAAGGTGTACATTGCAGTTTTGCGATTGGTTTGGTAATCCCTCTGTCTAGATTTCTAGAGTAGTCACTTTCGTTCCTTTTCAGACTCCTTAAAAGAAAAGGTCCATCTGAGCACTTGTAACTTCATGCTCATTAAAAATTGAAGACGACTAGAGTCACCTTTAGCTTTTTCTCAACTCTTAAAATTGGAAAAGCAAGTTGTGTCAAAGCATCATAAAATTCATTTAATTTGGAAAAACATTTTCCCCTTTTTAATTTTGAGTTGATCGAGTAATCCAAAATCGTGGAAGAAATTCAATCAAAACCCTGTCGTTCCCGGAGACTAACGAGCCAATCGTATTTGACTCTAGAAACGAAACCATTCTGGGTCAAGCGATCTTGTTTAACTAGGTCGAATTCTCCTGATTTATTTGAAACTTGTGTTTCAACCTGATCAGAGACTCCAGTTACTCCAATTATTTCTGGTACCCCTGCCTCTACAGGAGAAGTTTCGCAATTACAAGAGGACATTACAACTAATATTAGTGTAATGGTAAACACTTCTATTCTTGAACCATCACCATCTAGGGTTGATTCAGAAGGTGTTACCCCTCCAACATCTGTCATTGCAAAGTCTATACCTTCTCCAGCATCAGAAGTATTTTATAGACCTGACGGTCTATCTCTTCCACCTGGACTGATTGCTATAGAAGATATTTCCAAGGATCTTCCATCCAGTACCCCATTGCATTTTGGAACTGGGATCCACCTATATCCTTATACTATAGAAGTTAGTTCTTTTGATCACCCTTCATCACAAGTTCCTGTTGAATCGCTAGGAAAGCTTTTGGATAGACTCGATATGTCTGAACAACCATCGACATCTAGGGCTGTGTCATCTGACACAGCAGTAGCAGAACTTCCCTCTACTACTCCAACAATGTTCGCTGGTATACCATCTGTCCCAACTAGTTCTCAAGCACTAGATGGAGCCCACCCAGGTGTTATAGACATTTTTGGGCATTGAAACCCCAATCGTATATGTCCATAAACCAAGGGCTTCTAAGTCCCTAAAAGTGTTGTTTCACACCCTAAAGGAACAAGGTCAACAGATTACATCATCTCCCAGAAGTTCTCCATGGAAAACTGCTCAGAACTGGTCAAAACTGGACCATAGAGCCTGCTCAGTGCTAAGGGTGCGATGCATCTCACCTGCTCAGTGCAAAAAGTGTGATGCATACTGGAAAGCCCTTCTGTAGGGTGTGATGGGTGAGTGTATACAAATGGAAAAGATAGTTTGCAAGGTGGATGATCATGGAATCTTCCAGAAACTTCTCCTGTGACACTTGCCTCTCTGAATTCACCCAGGGATGAATAAGAGATCACGGATCTCCAAGTGGAACGAAGAACTATCAGAGAGAGGACACTAATCAAAATCCCAGAAGTTGACTCACCCCCCTGCAAACATCTATACATGGATTCCTCATCACAAAGATCCAGAGGCTGGAATCTTGTATTTGTAAGGAAGTGTTGTTGATTTCTTGGTGGAATATCATAGTGTTGGGTGATCTAAGATTTTCATGAGGTGAAGAAGGGATTTCATGCTAGGAGGATGAAGCTGGGTGAGATCAATGGGTTGTAATCCTCTTTGCTATTCTTTCTACTAATAAATCTATTCGAGTTTTCCTCCACATTCTTGTATGTTTGATGATATATGCATTTGTGTGGTCAATATATATCTGGTCCTATATTGTTTATGATTGTAGATCTCTGTACTTCGATAGTGTTATACTGCTTTGACTCTAAAGGTGCTCTCTGAAGCGGGGTAAGCAAGGAAGGAGCAACAAAGATCTGTCAGAAGGGAGAGGAAACGAGCAAGGAACCAAGCACAAGACTGAGTTTGGTATCCTTTGTTCCCCTCTTATCTATTTCTCATAAAGGAAAGAGAAAGTAGTTTTAGTTTGTTTGTTTCTAAGATAGTTACCCGTCTTAGTGGGACTAGCAGCTTCGAGTGGACACTAGATTTCCCGATAACAAAATGGTGACTCCGCTGGGGAGACAATAGCTTGTTTGCTTGTATATATTTGTTTACTTTATAAACTACAGACGGAGCTTGAAGTTAAGCCAGCTAGCCTTCGAATTGCATTTGCTATGCAAGTGCAAAGTAGATCAATGCTGCTTCAGTCTATCTCTAGGTTTTGTTTATAAACTGAACAATTGATTTGCAAACATCCTAATTTCCCTGGTGGTGGCTCAAGTAACCTCATTAGATCAACCCCTGTGATTTATGCTTACTGACTATCATTTGCTCAGTCTAAATCCCTGAACTGAGCTGCAAACTGTGACCAAAAACCAAGTTAAAGTCTCGTCCTGGTATCATCGCACCCTCTCTTCTAGGAAATCTGGATGCATCACACCTCTCGTGTGTAGTAGGTGAGATGCATCCATGTTTCCCTGTGTTACAGGTGCGATGATCAGAAAAGGCTAATTTTGCCTTCAGATTTTGGTTTTTCTTCACTCTCTTCAGCTTTATTCAGGAGTTTTACTATCTGTGATCAGTATACCACTGTGGAGACTCCATCCTTTCCATTATTCTGCCTCCATCGTGCAAAGAATTGTGAATGTTTTTATGTATTGTGTGCCATTTACAGTTCTCTTTTACAAAAATTAGCTTAATCGAACTGTCGTCTTTTGATTTGAAAGTGTTGCAAGTGTTGTTTTCAGTCAAAGAAAAGAATCATATTGTTCTTGATGGTCGATTACACTGTTACTCTTGTATTTGATTTGAATTAGTAGTTTTTCAAGTGTCGAAAGAAGTTTTCAATTCAAAATCGCAAAGTGTCGTCATTATCTTCCTTTCAATTTTGAAGAGAAAATTGTTAGTACTGTCGCTTTGAAAAGATAATTTAGATTTGTACTCAACATTCTTTTTGTCATTCACACATCAAGAAAGTGAAAAACAAATACATGCATGTGCATTTGCATTTAGACTGCTTCTTGATTTGATTTAGGGCAGTGCATCTAGTGTGTGCTCTTTGCTCTATGTTGAAAGAATATCATTCCTCTTTCCTTAGTAGCTAGGATTTTCATTGCAAAAAGAAGATTAAACGATTGTTTATCATCTTAGATTGCATTTTAGGAATTGTATATCTACATCACGTGGTGAACCTGAAAGGCAAATTTCTTAAGAAAGATCAACTGTAAAATAAATTCAATGAACATAAAAACACTTTGGAACCTAAAGTAAAACATTTAGAAGTCTAGGCTAGAGATGTATTCTGGCATCGTAAAGCCTAGTAACTATTGCTTTCATTGTAGGTTGGGTGATTCCTCCTCTTTGAGATGACAAGTGCCAGTAAGGACTTGTGCTCCCACATACCATCGAGTATATATTGGGAGACCACAATAGGCTATATCCTTTAGCCTTAGGAAGCCATGTCTACTACCCTATCGATCACAATGCACTGAACACATCATTCGGGAAGATTGATTGTCGTACCATAAAAAGTATTCTGCAGTTTTGCGATTGGTTTGGTAATCCCTCTGTCTAGATTTCCAGAGTAGTCTCTTTTGTTCCTTTTCAGAATCCTTAAAGGAAAAGGTCCATCTAAGCACTTGTCACTTTAGGTTCATTAAAAATCGAAGGCGACTAGAGTCATCTTTTTCTTTTTCTCCACTCTTAAAAATTGAAAAAGCAAGTTGTGTCAACGTTTCTAAAATTCATTTAACTTGGAATCATTTTCCCCTTTATTTTTAGTTGATAGAGTAATCCGCAATCGTGGAAGAAATTCAATCTAAACCCCATCGTTCATGGAGACTTACGAGTCAACCGTCTTTGACTCCGGAAAGGAAACTATTCCGGACAAGGTGAACTCGTTTAACTGGATCAAAGTCCCCTGGTTTGATTGGAACTTGTGCTCCAACATCCTTAGAGACTTTGGTTACTCCAACCATTTATGGCATCCCTGCCTCTACAGAAGAAGTTCCACAGCCACAAGAGGACATTAGAATTGATCCTAATGTGACGGAAAACCCTTCTATTCCTGAACCAAATCCATCTATAGCTGATTTGGGAGGTTTTATTCACCAAACATTTGTCGTTGCAGAATTTATACCTTCTTTGGCGCCAAAAATATTTTACGGACTTGACGGACTACCTCTTCCACGTAGATTGATTTCTATAGAAGAGATTGTGGAGGATCCTCCATCTAGTACTCCATCGCATTTTGGAGTTGGGATCACCCTATATCCTTCTTCATCAAAAGTTAGTCTCCCGTCATCGGAACTTCCTGTAGAATCACTAGGAAATATTTTGGATAGACTAGATATGTCTGAACAACCGTCGACATCCAGGACTGTGTCATCTAAAGCAACAGCGATGGAACCTCCTGCTACTACTCCAATGATGTTCGCCTGTGTACCATCTATCCCAACTAGCTCTCAATCGCTGGATGGAGTCCATCCAGGTGTTGTTTCGACAGTATGGTCTGTTCCCATTTGTTCGTCCAGAATAATATCTGGAATCTCTTATGTTGAGTCTCAGCAAATTGATCCTTCACAACAGTATCAATTTGGGCAGTCCATTCCCTAAAGGCAAATCATTCCTTTGAGCCCTGGATTGCCACCGTATGGGGGGCAGTATGCCCTTTCATTGTTTCCTCCAAGAGAACAACCATACAAGAGTTCGCAATAGAATTTGGGTTATGCTAGAATTACATCCAGTGGTTGGGTGCCAGTACTGCCTCAACAACCAAGAGTTGTATACTCAATGCAACAAAGTCCACCTGTGTCAAATATCCCCACTACGCTAGCTATTGTGACTGCGTCACAAGTACAAGCGTTTCCTGTTGTATGCCAACCTCAAGTTTCTCAGGTTGTAATGCAACAACCTCTTGCCTCTGCGACACAACCGCAATCACCGACTAGTGGTTCCTTAACTGGAATGACCCGGGCTCAAACGGGTACCGTTACCCCTCATCTTGGTCAAACAGCCAGTATTGGACAACAGCAAATGGCTTCACAACCATGGCTAGTACAATATCAACAATTGCAATTCCAACAAGCTTACCGAGGATCTGAGCAACAAATCTTTGCAAGTAATGTGCAGTCGTATATTCAAAACGGTCAACATCAATCATATCATAATGGTTATGCCCATCAACCTTACAAAAGTTATTAGCATCAAATGCATTATGTTGGTATGCAAAGACCAACTGCTCAAGTAATTCCATCTTACCCTGGGTATGCTTCACCCAACTTGAATCAATAGTTTCCCTTCGTGGCGACTTTAGAGTTACCAGATCTAAATCGGATAACAAACAATCCAATTGCTTACGCCCCTTGGTGGCCGGCAATTCTGCATAAACTTCTGTCAGATATTCCTAAATTTAATGGAAATCCAGGTGAAGATCCGTCGAATCATGTGATGACCTTTCATCTGTGGTGTTCATCCAACATTCTCAATGATGATTCGATCAGGCTTTGCCTTTTTCAGTGAACGTTAACTGGTCCAGTAGCAAAATGGTATATAGAATTGCCTAGAGCTTCGTTTGATAACTTCAGTGCCCTAGCCACAACCTTTTTAACTCATTTTCAGTTACCCATAAGGTATGAAATGGGAATAGAGCTTCTTACCAATTTCAAACAAATGACGACCACTCACATATCCGATCATATTCATGAGTGGCGACGTCGTCGTAGAATGGTAAAAACATATGTTCCTGATCAACTGCTAGCTGAATGGTTTATTAAGTCATTGTTACCTTCTATTACAAAAGATGTGGCAAAGGGAGGAGTCGTCACTGAAGAGTAAGTCATTGCCCGTGCGCAATATCTAGACTTAATCTATACTCAGTCTGGCACGCTCTACGATAAAATCCCTGATGCTCCTAGACCAAAATTTTATGTTCCTCCCCCTCCTAAATCGAACAAAAACTCTCATGCCGGTGATGGTGTGATAGGTATGACTAGCATGAAAACCATAAAGGTTGCATCAAAGAAGGCTCGTACGGTTTCAAGTCAAAATGCAAATGAGGAACTTCTCGCCTCGGAGGTAAATGCCATGTCGACTGAAAAAGGCAAAGAACCGAAGCAACCAAGAGGCAAGAAGAAGAAGAAAGGGAAAAAGAAGAAACAGGAGGAGTCGTCTCCTGAAAAATCCTCTTCAAACCCTTCTGGAGATAGGAAACCAAGTCATCCATGCTTTATATGTGATGAAGATCATTGGACGAGTGATTGTCCACATAAAGCTGAGCTTAGAAAATTCTTGAAGAGTTCAAAAACCTTGGCAGTATTGACTAATCCGTTTCCAAATCCAGGAACAAATCTAGTTGCTAGTGACAATGCTTCCCCGTCCCAAGTGCTAATGTTGTATGTTTCGAAGTAGCAAAATGATGCTTTGATATCAACAAGGAATAAAGATTACGGGAATCCACAACTGTCGAACAACAAGGCTAATGATCAACCTAGTAGTTTGACAACAACTTCGACCGAAGTTGTGTACCCATCATTCCTAAGCTAATGATAAAGCCGCCAAATGGATTAGTACACAAATCGACATTTAATCCTCATGCCAGATTAGCACAACATTATAATATAGTGGAGGATCTGGCCCAATCACCGTATGCTATGTCAACACTTGAGGTACTGCAAAATTGCCCCTCCCAAAAGCAGGCTTTATTATCAGCAATAGGTGGGATTGACCCAACGGATTCAAATCTTGTGGCCTTTAATCATAAAGGATATGACCCTTAGTTACTAGCTCAATTAGCTTTCCTTATTCAAGTGAAAGCCCTCAACAAAACTGTTCATCGAACAATTATTGATGAGGGGGCATCTACATGTATTATATCGATGAGTTGTTGGAAAACTTTAGGATCTCCACCCTTGTCGCGATCATTAACGACATTAAAAGCATTTGATGGATGAAAATACACCCCATACGATATTTTAAGTAACTTGCAAGTCAAACTGGGGGGAAAAACAGTTGAAATTGATGTTGAAGTTATCAACGGAAACCTCAATTACAACAACCTACTAGGAAGGCCCTAGATATATGTTATGGCTGTTGTTGTGTCGACGTACTTCAGGAAGATTTCATTTCCCTTCCAAGGAGGAATCACAATCGTCAACCAACAAAACATTTCTCCCCAATAGTTCACAAGTTACAGGAAGCATTCCAATGATCCACGGAAGCCCTCATTCGCTTCAAAATATTGGAGTAGGCCTACTAAAAGACCCTACATTGATGGGGACTTTTTCCCTATCGCCTCCAAACAATCTAGCAGAAGTGGCCACAATGGGAACCTGCAATATGGTATCTTCTATTCAAAAGATGTCTGGAAATGATATTAACATGGATCATCAACAGGTATTGCCTCCAAGCCCAATAGAAATATTGTAGCAATCAATGTTTTCGGCATGGGAAGCAAACCCAAATCAACGCTCATCAAGCGTTTGGATAGATAGGTCTAAGGAATATGGTACCCCTTCAGATCCTTGGTTGCAAGTACATTCTACAGACGAAGGAATTGTTTAGTCAATGATGATTGATGGGGTATCAAATATTTTTTAAAATAACTATAAATAGCTCCATAATTTCACGCTCTCTCTTCTCAAAATACAAATCACATTTCCCTGATGATGGACTCACCAAGCTAGTCCGAAATGTTGGTTTCATAAATTGTTCACATGTTTTTCCAAAAGCATAAAATTCTACCAACCTGTATGGAATCTCTCTTTAAGACCTTGATCATCGCTCAGATTTTTATTTTCTATCAAATACTGTAAATACGGTGGATTCCGAGTGAAACCTGTCCAATATTGAAGAGACTATCACCATCAATATCTCGACCAAAACAGATGTTGTAGAGAATATTCATGTCAGAAAATCTTGTTCTTATTCAGAATTGGAAATATATTATGCTCTCTTTCGCGAGTTCAAAGATGTCAAACCAGTATGGCAATGGCTCTGGCAGGTGCACCCCAAGAAAGCTGCTCCCATCAAGGCAAAAGTTGAGAAACTTCTCCATGCTGGTTTTCTTTACCCGGTTCCTCTAACCGATTGGGTATCGAAAATTGTTCTTATAATGAAAAAGCAAGGAACGATTAGAGTGTGCGTGATTATAGGGATGTAAATCAAGCTTGTCCAAAGGACAACTACCCAACACCCTTTATCGACCAGATAATTGATGAATGCACCAGATGTGAAATCTTCTCATTTATGGATGGATTTTCTGGGTTAATCAATTAAATATCCGTCCACAGGACCAGTCAAAGACTGCATTTATTTGTCTGTGGGGCATATTCGCATACCGCAAGCTACCCTTTGGTTTAAAGAATGCAGGGGAAACATTTTAGAGGGCAATGAATTATGCCTTCCATGACATCAAGAACATCATTCAACCATATCTCGATGATCTTCTGGCTCATTCGCGAAAGCAAACCGATCATTCGCAGCATTTGAGAGCGATATTTCTACGTTGCCAACACTACAAGATACGACTCAATCCACACAAATGTGTGTTTTGTGTCAATTCTGGTCATTTACTTGGCTTTGTGTTCTCGAAGGACAGAATTCTTCCTGACCCATGTAAGTTTCAGGTAATCATTGATTTGCCTCCACCTTCAAATTTTCTTCAGATTCAGAAACTCCAAGGGAAAGAAAACTTCCTAAGGAGGTTCATTCCAAATTACGCCGAACATGCTAAAGGTTATACGTGTCTATTAAAAAAGAAGTACCCTTTATTTGGGATCAGGTCACACAAGCTTCCTTTGATGCTCTAAAGAAATCCCTGATAAAAGAATCATTAATGTACGCTCCTGATTATCAAAAAGACTTTAACCTGTATCTGGCTGCAGTGGATACGACCATCGCAATGGTTTTAGTTCAAGAAGACAATGGAATTGAACATCTTGTATATTATTTGAGCTGAAAATTAAATGATACGGAAAGTAAGTACTCCTATGTTGAAAAGCTAGCTCTTGCAGCTGTTCAAGCGATACAGAGATTTCAGCAATATGTCCTCTTTCGAAAAACTACCATTTTGTTAGATTGCAACCCCATGACTTATATCTTGTTGCAACAGTTACTGGGGGGAAAATATTCAAAATGGATAGCAATTTTGCAAGAGTTTGATCTGGAATTCATAAAATCCAAATTGAAGAAAGCCCTGGTTTTCGTGGAGTTACTATATGATTTCCCATCGTCGTCCAATGATTCAACATCCAAAGAAACAATTGTGGATGAATCTTTGTTTCTGATATCTTCAAGCAATCCATGGTATGGAGATATAATAATCTATCTCTAGACCCAAACATATAGGTCTAATACCTCCCGCTTGGAGCAATGACGTATTCAATACCAAGCAAAAGACTACATGATCGTCAGTGATATGCTTTATCGTCGTGGTATCGATACAGTTCTGCAGAGGTGCCTCACCCATGAGGAGGCTGAAAATGTCCTGAATGATTGTCATTCAGGCGCATGTAGTGGGCATCAATCTGGTTACACTACGGCTCAAAAGATTTTACAAGCAGGATACTTCTCACCAACAATGTTCAAATATTGCGTAACCGTAGTCAGAAGTTGCCATGCCTGTCAAATCTTTGATCGCAAAACCAGAATACCACCTGCACCTATACAACTAGTAGTTTTTGTTGGGCCATTCGCCAAATGGGGCATAGATTTCATGACATGTAACCCCGCCTTGGCCGGGGGGCATGGGTATATCATAGTCGCAGTGGACTAAACTACTGCTCTTTTCTTTTTCAATCATGTAGTCTCCAGATTCGGTGTTCCACAAGCTATAGTGACAGATCATGGATTGCATTTTCACAATCACATGATGGTTGAGTTGGCTGCCAAATTAGGACTATCCCATGACAGCTCTACTCTGTATTATCCACAAGCTAACGGGCAAGTTGAGGCAATCAAAAAGGTCCTGAAGCACATGCTGCAAAGGATGATTGGAGTGCATAAACAGAGTTGTCACCTGATCCTGTACTCGGCCTTGTGGGCATACTAGACATCGATGAGGAATGCGACTGGGTTTAAACCCTTTCAATTGGTGTATGGCCTGGAAGCAATCTTACCAGTTCAGTGTGAAATCTCATCCCTCAAGCTCGCAGTCGACCTTCTCCCCGGAACTTCAGAAGAGGAGGCTCGTTTCTTGGAATTAATCCAATTGGATGAAACTCATCGTGATGTCACCTTGGCTAATGAAGCACAAAAGCAACGAGTCAAGGTGTAGTTTGACAAGAATGTCAAACCCCGTGTCTTCTCAAAAGGTGACCTGGTCTTACTTTACGACCAGGAGTCTGATAAGTTGGGAACAGGTAAGTTCAAGTCTTTATGGATGGGCCCCCATATTTTTAAGTGTGTATTAGCAAAAGGAGCCTACGAGTTAGTGGACTATGATGGGATTCCACTGGCGCAACCCCACAATGGGTTGTACCTTAAGTGTTACTATGCTTGACTCAGTGTAGTAACCCCTATGCTTTTGTTACATTTTTGTTTTCGCTAAGGGTAATTGTTTTGGTTAGGTAATCCACTTTTGCATTTGTTGCAGATGTCAAACATATTGGAATGATTTGTTGGATAGGTCAACGGAGCGAGTCGTAGTTTGCAGAACCTATCTTCTGCAGCCTGGGCCTTCTTTGATCCAAGCGGCAAGTTAGTGAGTTTCAAAGGGGTATGTATTAGTCAATCAACGAACAACATCACTAAATACAACGCATTGATAGAACTCCTCTCTGATGCCATCACGCATGGCATACGCCGACTTGTTGTCAGGCTAGACTCACAACTTGTCATTCTACAGCTCACTGGTATCTACTCCGTACGGAATCCAGCTATCTATCGCATGTTCCTAAAGGTCAAGATTTGGGAAAGACAGTTCGATTCTATTCAATATCAACATATTTCCATAAACTTAAACAAATTAACAGACGCATTGGCAAATTATGTGTTAGATAGACATTTGCAACATTTATAAAAAGAAGCATTTCATCAATATTTGCATTAGGATCATGTAACTTAACCAAAATAAAGCTCTGAAAATCAAATATATATATATATATATAACTGTTTATGGTTTATGCATAACGTTCTGTGACCAAGACGAAATCGGTCAAATGACCCAAAACTCAAAATGCTAGGGGGAACCCTAGCCTAATGATGTTGGTGATAACAAGTCACTGTCTATGCAATCATGCATAAAAGCCTAGTCCATCGACTCGGCACGCCAGTAGTATGTTGTTGTAATCTCAGAGGCAGCTCGTCGGTCCTCACGTCCAGAATACCAAGAGTGAGACCCTCGACCTTGTTGGAAATAATACTGAGAGGGGGGCTGAATCATTATTATCAAATCAGTAAAAATTTTTCATTTCCATACTTAGATACATATACGCTACTTCAGTTAAGTGAATCTGCGTGTATACGCGATTGTGTCTAATGCAACTAGCGTATATCCATATTATTTATGATTCAGATAATCCATTACATGTTGATCTCTAGATAATGCATCAGAACTTTATTGACCATATGAACAGTAAACAGAAGCAGTAAAACAGAATAGATCATCTCACACAAGAAGCACACATGAACACCATGATATAACGTGGAAACCCAATGTGGGTGAAAACCACCTGCTGCAATTCGTCTCTATCCTTCTTTAATTAGAAACTTCTGTTTACAATGTATTGGTGCAGTCCTTTACCAGTACGCAGGCTGCAACCTGCAGAGAGCTACAACTCTCTCTCGTTTTCCAGCTTCTTCTAGAAGGGAGCTACAACCCCTTTTAGCTCTTGTACTAGCCAAGATACTAGTACGTAGGTGCTGGCGTACCAAAGGCTACAACCTTCTCTTTCTTCCTCCAGGTACCTCGTTTCATTAATTTTCAGACTAGATACACTGAAACTCAACACTATAATCTGAAGGCCACGTTTCATCCAATTTTCATACTGGACCCATCAATATCATTGAAGCACACAATCAATCAACACTAGCATTATCAATCTCTGAATCACCCAATACTGAATCACTGAACCCTGTTAACAAAAAGCAGTCACCAGAACACATAGCAAAACCCTGAACTCTGCAACACTATTCAGAACCAATTGTATCATCAAAATCATGCATTAAAGTGCATACGCTACTTGGCCAAACCAAACCCGCGTACGTACGCACTTTTAACAAAGCCAACCCGCGTACAGATCTATAAATATTCAATCATGACTTGCAGCGATTTCAAACTTAAGTTATACCCAGTTCAGATCATTACATGCGTCAGTATACAGATCTAGAATAAACATAATCAATCATATAGAGATAGTTCATTTCAAACCATTTGATCCCGATCTATCCTTAGATCTTGTTCTCCATCAACTTGTGAGATCCCTCCTTAGCTTAGATCAAGCAACCCATAACCTGCATACTGGATCTCATCCTTCATCAGATATTCAAGACTTTTTCCATTCATTTGCCTAATGATCTTCTTCTCCTTTTATAGTCTTAGGCCTTGCTCAATACCATGGTCCAAAACCATAACAAACCAATACCATCAACTCAATACTAGGGATCAACACGTCTGTCGAGATGCCATGGTCCAAAAACCATAGGTTCAAATTCCAAGGACTAACCGGCACGGACCATAGGTAAGTTTTCCAACATATACGCGCTTTTCCTTGCATGAATGTGCCTGCATACGCATACGCGACTTTGTAACGACTAACTTGCGTGTATACGCGGATCTGTCACGATGAACCTGCGTATATGTATTTTCTCTTTATTCTTGTGGTCTTGTTCATCAATTCCTTGCTGCTGACCTTCTACACTTTGATTTGTCATCTGTGTGGTTTGCCATCAAGGACAACACTTGTCTCATAATGCCAACAATCTCCCCCTTTGGACTTGATGGCAAAGCTAACTTGTCACACTTAGATCTATCATCTGATTCTTTTTAGTTGTCCTGCATCCCATGCATTCAGTCACATCTGATATTTCATCTGTATATTCATCTAAGTATATGTAAGTGAGATGATCTTCTATGAGAGGGTTTCCATCAAGTACAACACATGCATCATAATGCCAACAATCTCCCCCTTTGGACTTGATGGCAACAACACCAAATCACTCTCCCCCTTTGACATCAAGGGAAAAGGGTGAACCAAGATATTTTCAAGTTAAGCATTATGTTGTTCATACTCCCCCTGAGTACCCGCTGAAATCTCTGAATGAGCTCCCCCTTTGTATATGCCAAGGTGTACCAATCTGACCATGCTCCCCCTGAATACATGCTTTGCTGAAGAGTGTTGTTCATGCTCCCCCTTACTGTAAGCAAGGTCTGCAAAAGGTGTTATATAAGAAGAACATGACTCTATACATCATACAAGACCTTCCTAGTACCAAATACTCATACGTACATCCACCTCCCATCCAAATGGGACTTGACTCATCTACCCAACTAAGTGGGGATACATCAAAAGTTTACACATGATAAAGAAAGAACACTACATCATCCATCCCAGGCATAGTGGGGAAACCAACATAGGCCGTTACATGACCTTGTCATCATAAAAGAGATAAAACAAGAACATTACATTATCCATCCCAAGCATAGTGGGGAAATCAACATAGGCCGTTACATGACCTTGACACCATAAAAGAGATACTACAAAAGAGATACATGACATAGCGATGAAGTATCAAGACTTATGGGAGTCACCAACAACTGATAGCAGCAGCATCTGTCAATCATCATTTAGATCAAGATTTCCTTCTATTGTTTCTCTGCCTTCGTTCTTCCTGAAATCAACAATAGCTGTGAACTAGAACCAAAATCTTCTAAGATAATGCCAACAATGCATCATTAGAAGTTAATCTGCTCCCCCTGAATTTTTTCCGGATGGTCTCTGTCAGACCCACATCAGAATATCTTCAACCAGAGCCTGCTCCTTCTGATTTCCATCAATCCTCCATATACGCGACTTTCTCTGCACAAACCAGTGTATGTACGCGGATACTCTTTATTATATACGCGTATAACTATTTTCAGATCAGCAGTCTGCAAATGTCCTGTACCAAGGTATGTCTGTATCATCATAAAATTATTCTCATTATATCATGAGTGTATAGTCAACAAGATCATCCATGTATCATCTCTTGGGAAAATCTGCATCAATCAACATATGGGAGTACTAATTCATCAACATATAGATAAGAACTCATCATCGTCATGTCCCCAACTACCAGCTTTGTGTATCCAGCACTGTCATCAACAGTCCTCATCCATAAGGTCACCAAGTACTATGGGAATTCTGCATAATCTTCATGCATATGATAACAGCAGTATGAGAGACCCATCATCAAGCTTTGAAGATCATCATGTAAGGATGCACCATCAATCACAAATATGATCTAAACATCAACAATGTAACCCCGAGAATCATATGAGATTTTATCATGGACAACTCATAACCACATCATAGCAAGATATATCATTTAATCATATAAGTATCATCATCAAGGACTATTAACCATAATGCCAACAATGCTTTGTTAAAAGGCATGTGCTCCCCCTCAACAAGTGCCATCTGTTTGCTGTTAGATCTGATCATGCATATATCAGCGACAAGCATCAAGACATCATCATCATCAAGTTAGGATCAAAGAAACTTCTAAACATCTTACAAGTATCAAGACATTTCCACACATCCTCAGCAGACTGTAACTATTAACCAATAGAGCAAATAATGGACTGAAACATATCAGACACTTTTTCTGAGCCTGTCCCCACTACTTTTCCTCAGACTGACATATACGCGACTTTGCAGTGTCTAACTCGCGTATATACGCGACTTTCATTTATGAAACTTGTGTATGAGATTTAGGGTGCTGAAGATTAACACATTCAGCTCCCCCTGAGGTAGTTATGGCTCTGCTGTGCTGAGTATCTTGTGCTGTGCCACATCTTTCTGACTGAACTTCCTTCTTCTTCCACACCTTCAAGTATGTTGACATTTTCTCCTTTTGGTGTGATGTTCGTACTTTGTTCCTGCAATCCCTTGCTATATGTCCAAGCTTGTTACATGCATAACATCTTACATGTTTCATATTCCTCTTGTAGCAATCAGCAGCCTTGTGACCATACATATTGCAAGCAAAAAAATATCCATTAAAGTACCTTGAATGAGATGATCTTTCTGCATGATGGCCTTGAACCCTTCTTCTTCTGCATCTAGCTGCAACATGTCCAAGATTATGACATACATA
This sequence comes from Pinus taeda, assembly GCA_000404065.3. Lineage (NCBI taxonomy): Eukaryota > Viridiplantae > Streptophyta > Pinopsida > Pinales > Pinaceae > Pinus > Pinus taeda. The sequence goes on along the minus strand of APFE030603023.1, from coordinate 65,160 downwards.
ACATTCAATATTATTCATATGAGTAAATGGCCGACTATTACTTCCATAGTAAGGAGTAAAAGATTTTCTTTTAAGAATTTCTTTTCTTGGTTGTTGATGGGGTTGACCTCTTATCTCCTTGTTGATCATTTTAGATTTCTCTTGAGAGTTCCTTGCTTCACCTTGTGAACTAGATTCACCTTCAGCCGATTCACGAAAACCAAGTCCAGTCTTAATAGCAGGAGACCTTTGACTACTAAGGATATCATCCAAGACTTTAGTACTATCTTGAAATCATAATAGTTTATCCTTTTCTTCTAATTTACCTTTCAAGATCTTTACCTCAATTTGATGTTGCTCTTCCTTTTCTAGACATTGCTTCTTCAAAATTTCTTCTGACTTTCTTCCTTCTTCCACTTGTTACCTTAGATTGAGTATCTCCTTTTCTTGTTCTTCATTTACATTCCGCAGCATTTGACGAACTCTGGAGGCACATTCCAGCTGTGATTTCTGTCTTTCAATAGTTTGGAGTAGATCTTTATTCTTCCTTTTGGCTTCTTCAAGTTCTTCTTTTAGTGAGAGGGTTGTAGGTTCAAGACTTTCATAATCACTGGATCTATCTCTGAGATTCTGGATTGTTGTGTTGTTTTCATTGACTTCTTTTCTTAGAGATGTTACTTCATCATGCATCTTTTGAAGTTTGTCCTTGTAGGACTTCCTTATCTTGCTTTCTTCCTCTGGTTTGTCATGTAGCAACTTTAGATATTTGTCCGTGAATAACTTCAAGTTGGCTTTCAGTTTGGTAGTTTCTTCTTTGAAGTCGCATTCCCTTTTTTTCAATAGATCTTGTTGATATTTGATTGTGTCTGAAAGCCTTTTAAATTATGCCTCTATTTGATATCTCTCTTGTTCACCCATACGAGCAAGTTCAGTTGTTTCACATTCCCTTTTGTTCAAAAGATCTTGTTGATCTTTGATTATGTCTGAAAGCCTTTTAAATTCTGCCTCTATTTGATATCTTTCTTCTTCACCCATAAGAGCAAGTTCAGTTGTTTCACAATCACTTTCATCTCTTCCATATGGAAAGATAGCTGGAACATCATAGGATAGAAAATTCATACCTGATAGTTCATCTTCATCTTCATCTGAATCTGAAGAGCTTCTTATGCCTAATCCCCAATCAATTCTCCCACTGTCATAGTTCTTTTGAGATGTCTTCTTCTTCTTCGGTGCTTTCTTCTTATGCTTCTTTCCCATTGTTCCACGGATCTCCTTCAAGCGATCAAGCTTCTACCAAAGGACCTACTCTGATACCAATTGTTGGAAATAATACTGAGGGGGGGGTGAATCAGTATTATCAGATCAATAAAACTTTTTCATTTTCTTACTCAGATTCATATACGCTACTTCAGTTAAGGATATTCGCATGTATACGCGACCGTGTCTAAAGAAACTAGCATATATCCAGATTATTTATAAGTCAGATAATCCATTACATGTTGATCTTTAGATAATACATCAGAACTTTATTGACCATATGAACAGTAAACAGAAGCAATAAACAGAACAGATAATCACACACAAGAAGCACACATGAACACCATGATATAAGGTGGAAACCCAATGTGGGTGAAAAC